>JAHWFO010014580.1:299536-318199 GCA_023313115.1 Rhysida immarginata
TTAAGAGTAATATTTTGGGACAATGGATTTACAGTATCTCGAAACCAACAAGTATTACAATAACTTGTCCGGCTCAGCGATCACAGCCTTCTAAGGAGAGTAAAACAACTAAAATAAGCGGCACGGGAAGAATTCAAATTCCTAGTGCTTGCATTGGTGTGGGTGATGACGTAGTTTTATCGCCATTTGCACAAGGCGTCACGACAATAGGATCGCCATTTTCGAATCGGAATACTTTAATAGAGCTTGATATTAAAGAAATATTTAATCATTCTGAGTTCCGTGAGGTTATTGATGAAGTAAATAAGTTAAATAAATCTTTATTGGATTACTTACCCGCAAATTCTCAGCACATGTTGTTGGACCAAGCGAGCGTTTCGTTGCGAGAGATTCGACAGCAAACAGAAGCGCTGACATGAGATTTGCATAGGCGAGGCGTCGATGAATCGAAAGTTACTCATTATGACGTATTAACTATTATTTGCGTCGTGATTTTAATCCTTATTGTTTCTATTTTTGTTCTGAAGCACTTTAAAGCACGTTTGACCAGCGCATGTAATATTGGTATCCGTAAAAGAGCGCACGTAGAATTTGATAATGTTACAACTTCAACCGAAATGGACTTAAACGAAGAGAATTCGTTTTCAGACTTGGATAGAGAGATGGATAAGGAGTGTCAAACGGAACCCTTATTGTTACCCGTGAAAGGAGGTCAAACACCCTCCAGGGTCAAGATTATTATGTGAATTGGGGAGAAGGTTTTCCTTCTTGATTTCTTTTGTGTGATTTAAATAAAATGTATTTCCTGCTTCGGAAGTGAGATTCAATGGGTTACAAATAAAAAATTTATTGCATTAAAAAATTAATAGCGTAAATAATGTCAATTATCAGTGAATGATTATTTTTTATATGAATGTGAATGAGAGGTTGAAAAAGAATTTATATTGTCTTAAAATGGTTACTTATCATTAATGATAGAAATTTTACTAAATGCTATTTTGCGTCTTTGATTGATTCAATAAATTAAGTAGTGGTTGATTCTTTTGTTTAAAGAAAATATTTTATTTTAAACTAAATTTTGGTGACCAAGAGAGATAAAATTTAAGAAGGTAATGGTGTGTTATTGTTCTAAAAGAACTTTTGATATCATGATTGAACTTTAATGAGTGAGAGAGAGAAGCCGACGTCTTCCCTCCCTCCTTTTGTTTTCCATTTCATGACTTCATCCATTTGGACCGGTGAGCAACGCAGAGACATCATGATGGAACTGGAGCCACTACCGTGATGTGAGACGAGGGGCCACCCCCTCCACGAAGCGACTTCCGTTCACCGTCATCGCCTTAATAAGATGAATCATTTCAAAGCATCGCCAAAAGAAAGAACACATTTTACTTAGTGCGCAATTACAATGAACTCCTTGAAATAAGGAAGAAATTTTGCCACTATGAATCTTTGACCACGATTTTAAGAAAGAAAACTGAGAGTGACTTTTAAGAAGGAATTTTTGAAACTCGATAAGATTGCAATTCCCTGGGAGAAGTTTGAACTTTCCAATTTTGTGTAATGATGAAAGGACTAATGAACTTTCATGATAAATCGTGAGTGAACAATAATATTGTGTTACTGTTTGTGACTTGTGATAATGATTTCCAAATACGGCGTCACTGGTTCCAGGTTCTATCCTGCGGACTCCTGGCATTCGAAAATTCACTTTTCAAAGATATATATGAATTTTCCGATTACTGTATAGGTAAATCAATTTCTTTTTGAATGATTTTATGTAAAAAATAAAGGCGCATTGCCCTTTTTCGAAGAGCTTTTAAACGGAATTTAATGATTTAATGTTGTTATAAAGATTCTTTACTTGTAAGTTTCTTTGAACAGAAACTGTTGCATCACTGTTCAGTCTTGTTTTAATCATGGATGTTATATGAACTTTAATGAATTTAAAATATGCTATTGACTGTGAGAAATTTTGATAATTGATTACACAACTTGACTAGAGTTTTGTCTTTACTGTTTAAACAATTTAAATAGGATGTTTGAAATTTTGGAAGTTTCATTGTATCATTTCTGTAAATTATTATTGTGTTTGACTAAAGAAAAATCTTTATCGGCTGTGTGCAGGGGACGATGGATCGCCTTGATATGGACAGGTGAGTGAGGTGTGTGTGTTGTGCCCCATCGGAGGATGACTTTGAAGACGACCCCAATAGCGACTTCGGATCCTTCAGGTATGGCTCTGAAGATTTTGAACTTATGAATTTCGGAAACCCTTTTGCATTCCTTTGTTTTGAAAATTTGTCATCTCCTGGATGGACAAATTTTGAATTTCGGGGTGCATTGTGATGCCCCCCCCCCCCCCCCTGAAGAACCTTTAAGAGCTATAGCTTAAAGCTATTTAAAGTTTATAAATAAATATTCATTCTAATAACATTTATTTTGAGAACGGGAGATCGTTTTTTCGATTCTCTTGTCGGACGACAGTGTTATTTTCCAGTCGAGTTGGGTGACAGCGGCATTGTTTTACTGTGAGCCTTGCCGAGTCAAGTGGAGTGGGGCGCCCCCTCCCCCCGGGCGCCGCCTCGGACAAGCGAGCTCTGTGCCGTGTCTATCAACTCCTGAGCACTTTAGACGTACATCAATCAACGATGTTTATTCGATCGCTGGTGATCAGAATCTCCTTTCAATTCTTGAGGGATATTATCGAATCCGAGAGTTTTTCGGAGTCTTTTTGTCTTTGCTTTAGCTCTGTCAATTGAATGCGAGACGAGGCAGCGAGCAGAGAGGTGTGAAACTACAGCAGCAGGATGAGAGAAATTGAAGTAGTCGCGTTTGTTGAGAGTGGAATAATTTCACAAAATCACCTGTTATTTTAGAACTCAGTCTTATTCCCTAAAATGAATTCAATAAAAAGTTCATATTGTTACGATTATTATTATGATTTAAACCCAGTGTCAGTTAACTTACAACCGCGGAGCTCAATGAGAGAAGACGACGACGATGACTGAGCCACCCCGCCCCCACATCTCACCGCACCGAGGGAGAATCGACGAGAAGACCGGGTAATGACACACGTTTCCTCTCTTGTTTGTATCAAGTGGTCACCAAAATGAATAACTTAAATATTGATTCAATACTAGTAAATTAAAGCTTTGTGAGAATTTCATAAGTGTTTCTTAAATTTAAATACAATCAACTATTGAATTTGTTAGTGTCTTGTTGAGTTGATCAAAGAAGGAAATAGAATTTAATTGTAATAATGGAGTCAAGTAATATTTTCTCAAGGAACTAAACTTAAAATCAAGAGTTTACATTTTATCATCTTTTTATAATTAACCATTTACCTTTAAATATTTTGTAAATAATGTGTGACTTTGAATAAATGTTTATTTTTATTAAGATCAGGTGTATTCATTTGTCTCTCCAGTAAAAATATCGGTAGGGTGTATAAACCCCGGTGCACTACCCCGACCGGGTTGGACCATCATAATTTTAGTTCCCCTATCCCTTAAAACTGATAGAAGGGGCGGATTGGCCCTGTAATTATGGGTGTGGGTGTTTTCTAATCAGTTCTAATTATTGGGCCTGGGTCCGCCACAAATACTCGACACTGCCATCCGATACTCGTAGAAATACTCGATACTTTCGATACTACAAGTTACTCGATATTAGGGGTATCGATACCTTAAAGCACTCAATACTCTCAGTATCGACACATTGCTAAACCATTGAAAAACATCTTTTTCAACGTCTTCATAATTTGCGCATCTTATTCTCTTACGTTGTGGACAGATTTCCTTCTTGACAAGTGTCTTAAAGAAGCGTCTCAATTTCCCATTCTTTTAAAATTGTACTTAATGTTGAAGGAGCTATGCCGAAATTTTTAGCAACTTCTTTCTTTTTTTGCACCATCTACTTGCTCGATCATCTGCAATTTTTAACCAAGAGTAATTTGCCGGCGTTTTTGTTTTGTTCCCATTGCAGAACAGATTTGACTGTAAGGTTTCTCAGAGTGATGTGCAACGACTGTACGCTCTGATGGTACAAAATTCAACTCGGTCACAAATGAACACACTAAAAAAAAACACCGCAATCACAACTCTGGTCACAACTCTGCTCAGTTCACGGCTCTGCTCAATTCACAACTGTGCTGAATTCACAACTGAAAATTCAAAAGTTCTCTGTTCTCTTATACTTAGCCTTTTTCTGTCAGCATCTCTTTCTTGATGTCGCATCTTTCTTGGCATCACGTCATTCTTGACATCACATCTTTCTTGGCATAACATCTCTCTCTCTCCTTCTAAAGAGCCCGAATAAGCAAAGGTAAGTAATGTATATGCAGACAACCAAAGGGGAGAAAAAAAATTCGTTCTAAACTTAATAAAACTACCCATGGAACCGAAATATTCTTTCGTTTTACTGAAATATTCGCTATAATGAAATTCAGTATAATGAAGTAAAATAAGCATCATTTTAGTTAAACAAGGCAGGGGCAAAAAAAATTTTTTTGTAGTAATGAAACTTTCGTTATAATAATGTTCGTTGTATCGAGGTTCGATCTGTATATAGTTTACTAACCTATTTTATATTAATTGATTCCACCTTTTGTATTCCATTTTTATTTTTGTATTTATTTTTTATTTTATTTATTACAATCCAGTACGTTCATCCAGAGCCGGTATGGCCTGAGGCCGACAAGTTGGGTACCTGGATGGACCTGGATTAACGACTGCTGTATGATGGTCACAGCAGCCGGGGGAGGGGGATGAAAATCGTGAGTCACTGATGAGTCGCCCATCCAGTGACAAGCTGTGCCTGATGTTGCTTAACTTCACAGAAGTTGTGTTTCAGTGAAAGCCCACCAGGCCACGGCCTCCCAAATCTATTTGAAAGAGAAACAATTTGATATTAAATAAAGTAATTTTAAGCTAAGATCAATTTCATGTTAACAAAGAGAGTAGGGGAAGGTGGTGTATCACAGACCTATTTTCACTTTCTTAATTTTTTTACAAAAGTTACTGGATAAAATATAAAACCACTTTCCCAGTATATATTGGGGCTTTACACCGAACATAATTTTTTTAAAAATTTTGCCAAAAATATTTCAGTACATTGTTTCCAATTAAGAAAAAATTATTATTAGGTCCAAGGTCCACCTTGGATGGTGTACCTTAGTCCTGAATATGGTGTACCATGGACCAGTTACCACAAAGTTAAGATTTTCTAAAAATTTTGTTAATATCATTGCTTTGCTTATAGTGACAGTTCGGCAACCCTGATTCTTCGAAGGCTGTAATGTGCCTTTGCAGTGTTGTCTTGGAGAGACCAAGTTCTTTTGCAGCACCATACACCGTGATCTCTTTCTTCAAGATCATATCAACTGCTTTCTCAATATCCACCTTAGATGTTGATTTTCTTTTAACTCCCCTTTTGCTATGGGTCATCTGAACTAAAAGGAAAAATTACTTAAGCCTAAATGATATTAAATAGAAAATGGATGGAAAAATTCTGCGACCTGGATTTTTCCATCCATTTAATATCATTTACCTGATGTTTGGAGTGAGCTCCAGTTTAATTTCTTTATTTCTTGCTTAAGCCTAGTTTTTATTTGTTTTGGTTGTGCCAAACAAATGCCAATTAGTAGCCCTATCGGAACATATTAGCTAGCCTAATGTTCATCCTAGTAGGTTTAAAACAGTTTAAATTTTATATTAGTCTCGAGAATTCATTAAAAATCAGTTATTTTTAGTTTTTAATAAATGAAAGCTCTCACAGTTTTAACATTCAATTCATATCTTCTATATACCGGGTGGGCAAGAAATCACGTGAGGTGTTCAGAGCTCGCTAGCGGGAATTCTATTAGGTCAAATGCAGTACATTTTGGTGTATATACTTAGTGGAACATGCAGTTTCGATTTTTGCAAAAAAAAAAAATAGTATCAAAAGTCGCCATAGGGGGCGCTTATTTCAAGAAAACAATGAATACCTAATTGTCAAATGAACAAATACCGTACAAACCAACTTTAGTAACAACAATAAACAATGTTTTATTTTCAATTACAAATGTGTTTTAAATATGACCACCAGTGTGCTGTTCCAGTAGCTGCATGCGGTACACGACATTTTCTACGGCAGCTCGCAGCATATCTGCATTAATTAGTCTGATATGTAACGTTATTTGATCCTTTAAGATTGAGAAGTCGGGAACATGTGCTTGATACACAAGGCTTTTCAAATAACCCCATAACCAAAAATCACAAGGGTTGAGATCAGGCGATCTGGGTGGCCATACCATGGGAAATGCACGACTAATTATTCTGTTGTCTGAAAAACGTTCTCGCAAGATCTGCTGCACCTGATGTCCGATGTGCGGTGGCGCACCATCCTGCATAAAAATGGTAGAATCCAGACAACCCTTTTCCTGCAATCGTGGTATCACAAGATTCTCAAGCATATCGGCATACCTGGCAGAATTGACGGAACAAGTCACCGGTCTACGGGGATGGATTTCTTCAAAAAAGTATGGGCCGATGATAAAAGAAGCAGTAAAGCCGCACCAAACTGTTAGTTTCGGTGAATGCATAGGAGTTGGCAGACACACTTGTGGATTTGATGCAGCCCAAATACGGCAGTTGTGGGTATTGATATCACCATTCAAATAAAAATGTGCCTCATCACTCCATAAAATTTGCCATGGCCATGCATCATCCACTTCCATACGTGCTAAAAATCTCAATGAAAAGTCAGTTCGGGTACATTCATCTCCAGTAAGCAATTGTTGAACAGGTGTGAGTTTATAGGGATAAAATGTCAATATCTTATGCAATATTTTCCTCACCGTCGAATATGGGATATCTGTTTGGCGTGCTATTGCATGTGCACTGCTGGTACCCTGCACAGTAGTCATCTCCTGTTCCACAACAGCAGTTGCAACCTCTTCAACGTGTTGCTGCCTGATTCGTTTGCATCCCCGGCCTGATTGCACTCCTAGAGTACCGGTAGATTCAAATCGTTCAATCATTTTCCGTAAGGTTAATTATGCTCATCGGTCCTCTTCGTAACGTTTTCAATCGCCGGAATTCACGAAGGGCAGCACTTGCATTGTCGCTCTTCTGATAAAACAACTTGACTAATAATGCCCAGTCAGGCAGAGTAAGCGTCATCGTAAGGCCATTCGTTCGTGAATGATGGGAAATCCTCAGCCTTGCCTTTTATTGTCATGATTGCTCAACACGGAACGTACTTATGCAAATGTATTCATTGTTTTCTTGAAATAAGTGCCCCTTATGGCGACTTTTGGTACTATTTATTTTTTTTGCAGAAATCGAAACTGCATGTTCCACTAAGTAAATACACCAAAATTTACTGTATTTGGCCTAATAGAATTCCCGCTAGCGAGCTCTGAACTCCTCACGTTATTTCTTACCCACCCGGTATATAAAGAAGGATGTTTGTTTGTGGGTTTGTTTGTTTGTTTTTTATACAAATCTACAGTTTTATTCCGATCTTGATAAAATTTCGCATACATGACCTTCAAAGCATGAGGAAGGTCACTGACTACCTCAGATTTCGAAAAAATAATAATTATTGATAAAAAATTGACATTCATGGTTATGGCAGGGCATATTAATGAGAAATATCTCATGACAACAATGCAAGGCAAAGTTTATGCAACAGTAGGTATCAACCAACCCTGGATTTATACAAAAGCAGACTAAGCATGTGCTTAGGGCCCTGTTAGACTAAGCATGTGAATAGGGACCCCCGAATCCTCAGAAAAACAGGATTTATACTGAGAAAGGTGTATAGTGCCTAGGGCCCGTAAAGGTATTAGTCCGGCCCTGGTATCAACAGTGGTATCAACATGCAATTCACAAACACTCTACACGACCAACAATATATATATCTCATGACCAACAATGAAAGGCAAAGTTTGTGCAAAATAGAATTCAATGCATAGAATTCCTGTTATTCAGGCTTTTCTTAGAAAAGAGAATTCTTAGTATTTAAGAATTTCTTGAAAATCTTTAAAAATGATCAGTAACTAGAGACAATGAGTTAGCAGACTATTGAGAGAGAGTGAAAGACGATAGAGGAAGCACTCCTTTAGCCCCGTGCTGTATTGAGCAAATGGTAAGCAAGTAAATAGAAGAATCGGTGACCGCTATAGTACACAAAGTGATGAATGGCAAATTTTTGCTTCAAGACATCGAAAAAAGAAAGGAAATTGCAACAACATCAAGTGTACATGTAAAGTAAGATTAAGTGAGTAAAAAATTATTTAGACTAGAAAGCATCCTTGGAGAGGTCCATCCATTGTGAGCCTTTAAAAAAATTATTTCGGTAAATCAAGTCCCGGTATATCATCTAGAATAGATTTTTTCATTGAAGAGGTAAATTCCTGTCTTTCGGATTTTTCTTAGAACGGATAGTCCCTTCGCTCTATATTGTAGTGATTGAGTTATTATTTAACCAATTTAGAGGTTTAATTTAGCTTTTTGAGGTTGTTCTGTTTACTTACAAGCATAATTATCCCGGGCAACGCCGGGTCCTCTGCTAGTGAGATATATATTGTTGGTCCGTGCAGAGTGTTTGTGAATTGCGTGTTGATACCATTGTTGATACTTATTGTTGCAAAAACTTTGTCTTGCATTGTTGGTCATGAGATATTTCTCATTAATATGCCCTACCATAACCATGAATATCGATTTTTTATCAATAATTATTATTTTTTGAAATCTCAGGTAGACAGTGACCTTCCTCATGCTTTGAAGGTGATGTATGCGAAATTTTATCAAGATCGGAATAAAGCTGTAGATTAGTATAAAAAACAAACAAACAAACATCCTTCTTCTTTTCTTTCTATATATATATAAAGAAGGATGTTCGTAAAATCTGTCGCATTCCATTTTGAATTGGAGCGATCGTCCCCATGAGGTCATCGGCCTGCATGTCTCCAAAATGCAATGCGAGCTGTAGTTTTTCATATTGTGAGGAGGTATATAATATGGATATGTGCGGCTCGGATAGCAGTTCTGAATTGTCTTCAAGCGACAAAAGTTTCGATGGAGATTTTCAAAACTATTCCACATATTATTTGAAAATCGTGAAATTAGGCCATACCAGTTGGAGCCGCAAAAGAAAAAAAGATTTGTCAGTTGAACTTCCAGGCAACTGCCATGATGGGGGAAACGCTCTTCCCACATAGCCAAGTATACATAATTTGTATGATTTTTAGACAGTTATCTCATTAACTTTTATTATTTATACAGGCAATATAGATACATTTAGTTATCGGCAATTTAGGGAAGGATAACAGAAAAGTTCTTCCAAATTCTGTTGTGAGCATTATCAGGAAAGAATTTCCCTGTGAGGAGTATTCTGCGTTTAAATACCGAAGATACTAAAGAACTGTTTATAGCATATTTACATTTATTCCTACTTAATTTCTATTCATTCATAACGCTGTTTTTCTTTCTGCTTATCAATAAAATTTCCTTACAAAAAAGTCTTTGATTAATTTTTCAGTAATACAACATTTTTGATTCTGTTTCTTAATATTAAATTTTAAGAAGAAAACACTACATAATAAAATAAATGCACCAGCACATTTTTACCTTTTTTTTTTAAACTAATTTTTTACTGCACTTTTTAAGGTAAAAGTGTGTGCTTTAAAATTTTTATTTTATTTTTTTTCCATTTGAGCTTAATCCAGTTATACAGTTCATGGTTAGATGGGTGGATGTGTGTGTTTTTGTTAACACTGGACATTTTCATCAACTTCAGTATATTACAATAATGTTTCTTCCTTCGATGGCCTATCATGTTTTTGGAATCCGGCATTAATTATTCAATACATTGTAACTACTGAAGGATGCATTGAGATTAGCATTTATGGGAACCTTTTTTTTAATTGATTAATTTGGTTATTTATTTATCATAGAGTTATAATTGTTTGTGTAAAAGTTTTTCATTTTTGGTCACTTCCTAAAATTCTAAAGATAACTTGTTACAAAGTTGAAAATATACTCCCTGGCCAGTTAATTAGAAACATGTCATGAAATATGTAAATTTGTTATGGCTAATAGTAAACTGGTCGTCTCCTTATTTGTTGACTATTCAAAAGCTTTTGACTCTGTCCTCCATGGCCTCCTTCTGTATAAACTTGCCCATTTTTTTTAATATCCATGGTCCTCCACTCCATTGGTTATCCAGTTTCTTATCGAACAGACAGTATGCACTCTGCTTATTTAACACAACATCCTCTATTATCACTCGGACTGTCAGGGTCCCTCAAGTCTTTGTTTTATCACCACTTTTCTTTAATCTATTTATAAACTATCTTTCTTATTCTTTATCTTCTTTGTCTCTCGTACTGTAAGCAGATGACACTACAGTATCTTGCGCTGACATCTCACTGCATAAATTCAACGAACTTTTAATCTAGCCCTTGATAAACTTCTTTGGAATTCAACTAATCAACTGCTCCTAAACCTCATGGTGTTAGTTTTCATCTAACATAATTTCTTATAAAAATAATAACAGTCAAATTTACAGAAATTACCGTATTTATTCTACTATAATGCGAAAAATTTTAGCCTTAAAAAGCACCTAAATTTGGGGGGGGGGGGGGGGGTCAACAAATGAACTTCTTCAGGCTGATGAAGTTCAAATGAAGCTAGCATATAATATGCATCACAGTACATTAATATACAGTATATACAATGTACAGTTCATTATATAGCAAGGTAATTGACTTATTACTTTAATTTTCCGTCGCCAAAGGCTAAGAAAGTAACTCCAAAACTGTGTCAATCTTATAATTTTCCCACTTAAATTTTATTAAATTAATATCTATTTGTTATTGTTATCAGTAATCGCTTACAAAAAACCTTTGGATATTTGTAAATATCACTAAATAAAATAAGGAAACTAACTTCGATGGAGATTTAAACTGGCTCATTTCGCATGCCGCCATTTTGAATAAATTAACAAATACTGCCACTCTCCTCTTAATTTCCCCACTTAAATTTTATTAAATTAATATATATTTATTATTGTTAACAGTAATCACCTATAAAAAATGTTGGATATTTATAAATATCACTAAATAAAATAAGGAAACTAACTTAGAAGTTAGAAACACGGCTCACTTCGCATGCCGCCATTTTGAATATATTAACGAACATCTAAACAGAAGGAAAGCCTGTGCCCTGAAAATTCATACATGGTTACATCATAAAAAGGTATTGTTAATCGTATTTCTACCAATAATAGGTCCTAAATTATGACTACCTATGGCCGTGTAACAATGTATAAATTTTCAGGGCATAGGCTTTCTTTCTAGAAAGTGTTGTCAGAGACTATCAATAAGCCATTCTCCCTCTTCCCTGCAATGGAACTTTATAAACGTTTTTCACTTTTCTGTAATGAACTCATGATGTTTTCCACTTTTGAAAAGCAGTGACTGGTAATAGAAATAGTAAAATAAAGAGGTTTTTTTTCCCCCCTTTCTTTTTTCATTTTCTGTATATTCTTGCCTATTTTATTTCTCGCGACAAGTCAAAAATGAGGACTGCATTATACAAGAGGATAAAAATTTTACAATTTTTTTGGGCTCTAAAAATGGAATTGCATTATACAAGATGCGCATTATAGTAGAATAAATTGGTAGCCTGTTAAGGTGTTCTATAAACGCATGTTACTCTGAAACTGTACGTCATACAGATTTCATTCTTAGCTCATTTTAAAGCTGAAAATGTGGGCTTTTAAACTATATATTTTCAGCTGCAATTGTAATTAAAGAAAAAATTGTTTAACATGATTTTAACATTAATTTTGAAAATTTTAAGTTACTTATTTAAATTTAATTTAAGCTTTAAAACAACCTGAGGGGTGTTCCCCAACAGGCCAGAGCCCAACACGGGGTTTCTATAACAAAGGACAACCACAAACATCCATGCTCCAAGCGGGATTCGAACCTGCGACTTGCTGGTTGCGAGAGTGATAAGACTTGCGCCTCAGCATATTAAAACGACATATTAAAAATCTGTAAAAAAAAAAAAAAAAAAAAAAAAAAAAAAAAAATACTACCATATTTCTTGATATTTGTTCTAATGGCCACCCAAATTTCAAACTGGAATTCTTTTTAGAAGTATAGAAAATAAATGAAATGACGTAATTTAATTAAAAATGTTAACTGGTCATGACATGATCGTCACTTCAAAAACATCGCCTGAGCCATTGTTGTATTCCTGCTCCTGCTCAAACATAAAAGCAGTTTACTTCATCTGATAAATAATTTAATACCGATTGAACTCCTAATTTATAGGATGGAATTCCATAATTTCGTATTGTTATGCAATGGACATGAGAGAATTAAACTCCATTTTTATAATAATTTTAGAGCATCGTTTTCAGGTTAATATATGATTTTATAAAATTAAAGCGCATTTTCCCCCTCATATTTTATTTTGAAGTCCATAAAGTAAATTAAAGTAAAAAGTGATTCATTTTAGATTCAATTTGAAATATACAGGGTGAGGCATTTATCTTGAGCCAACTGAATATCTCTGAAACTAAGCATTGTATGAAAAAATGGCCAAAATCAAAAGTGAACTATTTCGCGGGGGAAATTCATTAGTTAAAAAAATTACCCCCCCCCCTTGTGAGGGAGGCTGGGGGAGGGGGTAACTTTGAAATCTTAAATATGAACCCCTATTTTTAATGGTATATTCAGATTGTACACAATATTCGAGAATGTTTTATTTTTGGTATTTTTTCATTGATCCAACCGTTTAGGAGATAGAGAACCTGAAACTTTTAAAGTTTTGAACCCAATTTTATCGATGAAGACAGAAATAGAGAGTAGGTCTTACAGACATTCCTATTCTATTTTTTAATGGTCTTTAAGAATCCGAAGTCAGAATTTCAAAAATACAATATTTTTCAATACACACTCGTAGACTCTTGTCTCCATAGGACTGCTGCCCCAAAAAGTTTACTTGTGCACTTTTGAATTTTTGAAATTCTGACTTCGGATTCTGAAAGACCATTAAAAAGTAGAATAGGAATGTCTGTAAGACCCACTCTGTCTCTTTGTCTTCATCGATAAAATTGGGTTCAAAACTTTAAAGGTTCCACACTTTCAGGACTTGTATCTCCTAGATGGTTGGATCAATTGAAAAACCACCAAGAATAAAACATTTCTCGAATACTGTGTATAAGCCGAATATATCGTTAAAAATAGGGGTTCCTATTTAAGATTTCAAAATTACCCCCTCCCCCAGCCCCCCCCTCACAAGGGGAGGGGGTAATATTTTTAACTAATGAATTTCCTCCCATGAAATAATTCACTTTTGATTTTGGACATTTTTTCATACAACGTTTAGTTTCCGAGATATTCAGTTGTCTCAAGATAATGCCTCACGATAATGCCTCACCTAGTACAACAATTTCCTACGACAAATATAACCAGAGATATGCTTCTTTTTATGTGATGAGATGTGCGAAATTTAGATAACTTTGATAATTAATTCTGACTAAAATATATTTTTATCTGGAAAACGAAACTATGCATGCCTTATATTTTATCCACTAGAATATACTGATAAAGTTTGAGAAAAATCGGAGACCCTAAGGAGAATTATCACCCGATTTTGTTCGATTTGGCGTGAAATAACTACAGGGTGCGGCAGGTATTTGAGAATACGTGAGTATGACGTAATAGTCAATACGTCATTACTATTTAACAATTCCGAAACGAGGCAGATAAACATGGCAGATCTAAAGATAACCCAGCAAATGAAGCGACATCGACATGCTGTCATCATCTCCTTGGCTGCAGGACACTCTGACTCCGAGATTGCTGCATTCCTGAAAGTTGCCCGTTCGTCCGTGTTCAAAGTTCGGGAGAACTGGGCGCTGCCAGTGGTGATGTGCCAACCGTTTCGCAGAGCAAATGACATTGTTGGAGCTCGGACCTTCTCAGGATGCAGGAATTCATCTGTTCTATCCAAGCTGCAATCGATGAGGACCCTGGGAAGTCCACAATGGCGCTCAGGAGGGAGCTGCCGGTTAATGAGGTGACCAATCGACGTGTGGTGCATGAAAACCTCCGTTACAAGTCGTATGTGTTGCAGAGGAGACAGTTCATGTCTGAAACAACCAAGAAGAATCGACTGAACAGGGCCAAGCGCCTCCTCAACAAGCTGAAGCATCCGGAAGAACCAGGAATGCTGTGGTTTTTCTCCGATGAAAAAAACATCGTGCAAGACCAGAAGGTGAACCGCCGAAATGATCGATGGCTGTGTGAAATCCCCGACGAAGTTCCAACCGCCATGCATATACGAAATTTCCAGCTGCACTGATGGTTCTGGGCGTCATGAGCAGTGAAGGCGACGTGATGCATCCACATTTCTTCCGTCAAGGTTTCAGGGTCAACGCTGCTGCTTACACCAATGTGATAACAAGAGTTGTGAAGCCCTGGATTACTGCTGTAGCACATGGTAGGCCATATGTTTTTCCACAGGACTCTGCTCCAAGTCATAAGGCTCACAGCACCCAAGCATGAATGACCACGAATCGTCATGACCATATCCCTCCCAACATGTAGCCCCCAGCTACCCTGATCTCAATCATTTGGACTATTACGTCTGAGACGTCGTTGAGAGGGAGTCCAACAAGCATCCACATAACACCGTTGAAGCTCTCAGGCCAGCTGTTGTGGAGGTTGTCATTGCGGCAGACGGTGGTTATGTTGAATAACAATATGTATTTTGTAGTACTTTGTACAAAAATGTAAATTGTTTTAAAGGCTCTGTGGTATCTTAAGTGTCTGCTCCTTTTACCTGCAGACGTAGTTTTGTTCTCAAATACCTGCTGCTCCCTGTATAAAGAAGATAATAGAAAGCAGTAGAATGCAAAAGAATACGGGAGACAAGTGAATCATTCTCTTACGTTGGACTATTCAAGGACAGCTGTAATCATGACTATTTGTTGCAATCACATGAAAAGTAAATGATTGGTTGCTTATTGTGTGCTCAGCAAGGTAACATGAGTGCACATGATTAAACTTTGAGAAAAAAATGTCCTAGTGAGACAAAAGTCTTATTTTTATGAGTGAAAGCGAGTGACCGATGATCATCAGTGGCGGCGAGAGGGTTCCCAGTGAGGAGCGCCACTCCATCAAGAGGTCAAGCGAAGAGTTGAGTAGCTGATCTGGAGACTGTAACATAAAGCAGCCTTCATAGTGTTTTGTCAGATTCGTGAAGACACCATAAAGGTACCTTCCCATAGCTCGCTTTTTGCGTGTGATTTTTCAAGCTCATGCTATCCTAAACACCAAGCTGATATGCGTTAGTTGCATGAAGCGCTTGGACTTTCAAGCTGCTTTTCGCTTCAAGCGGATATCTAGGTCAGTTTGATTTTAAAGCTACTAGCAGCTTGGAAATGACCGAGGCACATGCGCAGTACAAGGCTTTCTCTCATGACTGCAATGGGTGCATGCATGGGGTCGGAGGAGTGAAAATACAAAGGAGAAAAGTGAAGGAAGAAATCCGCAAATTGTATTTGTTTCCCTTTTCTCCTTTGTATTCAAGATTTGTTTGATGAATATCTTCAGTTTATTATTATTTCTTCTTTGAGTATTATACGAGGCACATCCAGAAAGTAAGTTTCCCGATATTTTCCCCTTTAAAGTAAACGTAATTAACCATGTCAATTGCGCATGCGTAACAGATCTATGACTTATCAATCATATGCCAGCCGGACAGGTCCCGCCTCGTGCCAGTAGCGTGGTAGCAATGGTCCGAAATGAAAGCTCTTATTTCTTCTCCCGCTGCCTGCGAGGTTCGGTCGGTGATAAAGTTCTTGAATGCACAAAGCATTGCGCCAATTGAAATTCATCGTCAGCTCTGTCAGGTCTATGGGCCGAACAACATGAGTAAGCAGATGGTATGTCACTGGTGTAGGCAGTTTTCCGAAGGTCGTCAAAGTGTCCATGATGAACAGCGCAGTGGGTGACCATCCCTCATCAATGATGATCTTGTTGAGCTTGTGCGGCAGCGCGTGATGGAGAACCGTCGCTTCACGATTACGGAGCTGAGCACCCATTTTCCGCCGATATCGCGATCATTGTTGCATGAGATTGTCACTAAGCACCTGCTGTTCAAAATATTGTGCCAGGTGGGTGCCGAAAAACCTGACACCCGAACACAAAATTCAACGCTTAGGAGCAGCACTGACATTTCTGCAACGGTATCACCATGACGGCGACGAGTTCCTCGACAGTATCGTCACGGGCGATGAGACTTGGATTTCACACATCACCCCGGAAACCAAGCAGCTGTCAATGCATTGGCGGCATAGTGGATCTCCAGTCAAGACAAAATTCAAACAGACGCTGTCGGCGGCGGAAAATGATGTGCACGGTGTTCTGGGACAGGAAGGGCATTCTGCTCATTGACTTCCTTCCACGTGGGAAACAGTAAACGCTGACCGTTACTGTGAAACACTGCGGAAATTGCGACATGCCATTCAAAACAAGAGGCGTGGAATGATTACTGCAGGTGTTGTGCTCGTCCATATATGGCTCGACGCACAGCAGCTGTTTTGACGGAATTTGACTGGGAGTTGTTTGATCATCCACCCTACAGCCCTGATCTTGCTCCCAGCAATTTTCACGTTTTCTTGCACCTCAAGAAATTCCTGTCCTCCGGTGAGCGTTTTGGCAACGACGAAGAGTTGAAGACGTCTGTCACACGGTGGTTCCATTCACAGGCGGCAGAGTTCTACGACAGGGGGATACAAAAGTTGATCCCACGATACGACAAGTGTCTCAACTCTGGTGGTGGCTATGTTGAAAAATAGCTGAAACATTGCTGTACTTGTTGCCAATAAATATGTTCCTGTAAGTGTGAGTTCTTTTTTTTTTTTTTAAATAGGGAAACTTACTTTCTGGATGTGCCTCGTACTATGGCTTAAAATATTTTATTAATTAATTATTTATTTTATTTTATTTTATTTTATTTTATTTTATTTATTTATTTATTTATTTGATTGAGCTTATTTTATATAACTTTTAATTTGTTATTTTATATTTATTTTTATTTTCATTTTATTCATTTATTATATATTAAATTCATTATTAATTTATATTCTTTATTGAATTTATTATATACCGGGTGGGCAAGAAATAACGTGAGGTGTTCAGAGCTCGCTAGTGGGAATTCTATTAGTCCAAATGCAGTACATTTTGATGTATATACTTAGTGGAACATGCAGTTTCGATTTCTGCAAAAAAAAATAGTGCCAAAAGTCGCCATAGGGGGCGTTTATTTCAAGAAAACGATGAATACCTAATTGTCAAATGAACAAATACCGTACAAACCAACTTTAGTAACAACAATAAACAATGTTTTATTTTTAATTACAAATGAAACAATCTGACCACCAGTGTGCTGTTCCAATAGCTGCATGCGGTACATGACATTTTCTACGGCAGCTCGCAGCATATCTACATTAATTAGTCTGATATGTAACGTTATTTGATCCTTTAAGGTTGAGGGGTCAGGAACATGTGCTTGATACACAAGGCTTTTCAAATATCCCCATAACCAAAAATCACAAGGGTTGAGATCAGGCAACCTGGGTGGCCATACCATGGGAAATGCACGACTAATTATTCTGTTGTCTGAAAAACATTCTCGCAAGATCTGCTGCACCAGACGTCCGATGTGCGGTGGCACACCATCCTGCATAAAAATGGTAGAATCCAGACAACCCTTTTCCTGCAATCGTGGTATCACAAAATTCTCAAGCATATCGGCATACCTGGCAGAATTGACAGAACAAGTCACCTTTCTACGGGGACGGATTTCTTCAAAAAAGTACGGGCCGATGATGAAAGAAGCAGTAAAGCCGCACCACACTGTTAGTTTCAGTGAATGCATAGGAGTTGGCATACACACTTGTGGATTTGATGCAGTCCAAAGACGGCAGTTGTGGGTGTTGACATCACCATTCAAATAAAAATGTGCCTCATCACTCCATAAAACTTGCTATGGCCATGCATCATCCACTTCCATACGTGCTAAAAATCTCAATGAAAAGTCAGTTCGGGTACGTTCATCTCCAGGAAGCAATTGTTGAACAGGTGTGAGTTTATAGGGATAAAATGTCAATATCTTATGCAATATTTTCCTCACCGTCGAATATGGGATATCTGTTTGGCGTGCTATTGCGTGTGCACTGCTGCTAACCTGCACAGTAGTCGTCTCCTGTTCACAACAGCAGTTGCAACTTCTTCAACGTGTTGCTGCCTGATTCGTTTGCGTCCCCGGTCTGGTTGCACTCTTAGAGTTCTGGTAGATTCAAATCGTTCAATCGTTTTCCGTAAGTTAGTTATGCTCAACGGTGCTCTTCGTAACGTTTTCAATCGCCGGAATTCACGAAGGGCAGCACTTGCATTGTCGCTCTTCTGATAAAACAACTTGACTAATAACCCCCAGTCAGGCAGAGTAAGCGTCATCGTAAGGCCATTCGTTCGTGAATGATGGGAAATCCTCAGCCTTGCCTTTTATTGTCATGATTGCTCAACACGGAACGTACTTATTATAACGCCCCGGCCTAATTTTCTTTCGCTGTATAGTGATCGTGATT
>JAHWFO010014580.1:328199-364212 GCA_023313115.1 Rhysida immarginata
TCGGCCTAGAACCAGGTGGCTAGACTACATGGAGAATCTGGGTTCGATTCGCTTGGATATTACCAGGGAGGACATGCGCCTGATGGCGGAAGATCGCGATCGCTGGAGATCCTCCATAGGGCTGCTGCCCCCGCGACCCTAACGGATAAGCGGGTTTGAAAAGTAAGAAAAGTAAGAAAAAATTTAAGTTATTTTTTCTCCATTTTATAAAAAAGTGGCTTAGACCACTGTTGCGCTGAGCCCTTCAATCTTCTGTGACTGTTCCTTGACAAACAATTGCGTCTAAATGTGTGATAAAGCAATGCTACCTAAAAAACAGCCTGCTTACTGCATCATCAAACGACGACTGACGATCCAATCTTCATCGTTTACAACAAAAGAAAAAAACAATTGTTGTAATTGGTGTTTTTTTGTTTGTTGTAACAATGAAGGTTGGATTGTCAGCCCTTGTTTGATGATGCAGTCAGCAGGCCTTTTGGTGGCATTGGATGAAGTCACTCTCCTCTCATTGTCGCAACATGGTGTGTTCATTTGGTCTCAAGATTGATCTTGAGGTGTTATTTGTTTCACTCATCTGTTAGGGATTTGTATACAAGCTCTATCCACAGCAACAGCTAGACGCACCCTTGCCCAGCTTCACTGGCATTGACTTGTTTCACTCAAACCTCTTGAACCAGTGATTAAAACTAACTTCGATCTGATGAATTCAAACGAAAACTAGCACAAAATATTTAATATACTGGTACATTGCAGTACATCATACACTTTAAACAATATACGTTACATTAATTTGCTTTTTTTCTCAATTTCCCATCCACTTTTCTGTCATCTAAAGTTAACTTGGAGTGGGGGGGGGGTGATTTCAAACGAACTTCGATCTGACAAATTTCAAACAAAACTAGCATATAATATTTAATATACTGGCATATTACAGGATATTATATAGTACAGTAGAACCTCGTTTTTACGAACTCCCATTTTACGAAATTCCGGATTTTACGAAGTAATTCTGAAATCCCGACCCCCTCCTGTTAATTTTCATATAATAAACTTTAAGTTTTACGAAGTGTTTTTACAACAAAATTCGGATTTTACAAAGTTAGAAGTTGTAATTGGTAGTATAAAAGTTTACTAAAAAAGTGAAAATTTTTTGCGTGAGCGGTCTGGTTGCACTTTTTCGTTTGGTTGCATTTTGTTCATTTGGATTATGTTATCTCCGTCGCGATCGATGATTAACTGGACTAGTTTCCGCTGTCGCCAATAGAGGGCATCATAAGTAATGCAAACGAGAGTGAAACTGAATTTGCAGTCCCACCCAAAGATGATAGCGAATTTGAAGGATTTGAAGAGTGGGAAATCTGCAAAGTAAGCTGAATTTTCAATCTAAATTCTCCGAGTTTGTTAATATTGATGCGGATGTTTTAATTTATCCGACGTTAAATGATAACAAAATTTGCGATCTTATCAAAGATTGTGGCGAAGAAGAACATGAAGATGACAATGACGAGAAACTGGAAAATACGACATTCAAAGCAACATCCTCACAAATTAAAAGCTCCTTAGAAACTCTAAAAAAAACATCTGTATGCAACTAAAAATGTACCAGACGATATTTTTGACAGTTTTTTTTTGAATTTTCAAACTACTTATATAATGATATAACTTCAAGTATGCATCAGACAACAATTCTAAAATATTTTCAAAACTCGAATAATTAATCAGTGTATAAGCTTATTTGTATTAAAAATACTGCCTATTTACTTGTTTTTTTTTTTGGTTTGTTTTTTATGAAGTTCGGATTTTACGAATACATGTACTCCCATATTTATTTAGAACATGTGAGAAAAGTATTTTACCGAATAAAAAAAATATTGAAAACTGACCTATCTTTCAATTGTTCATGCCAGCATGCACGTCAGAACAATGCAATAATGGCGGCTACAATTACCAGTGTAATCTGCTGATAATTTTTAGAAAGAAAGAAGGAACATGTATAATACTTCATACAAAGTGGCACAACGCTAGCTGTAATGTACATGAAATAAAAAATAGGTAACTGTGATGTATATTTTTTTCGACAAGGTGACTCAAGGGGTTAAGATAGTCGTCAGATGGGCCCCTCAATTTTGGTTAAGCTAGTCTATATTGTTGACCGTCCTTGCTATTCCTGTACATGCCATATGTAATAAATATGTTTGAAGTTAGTCTGTTGTCTCAGTGTCTGTCCTTTTATCAGAACTAATCCAGGCCCCGAACCCGTGATTTGTTGTCTCCCCTGACATCTATCCTCCAGCATTTAAAACACATCGGGGGTAGGGGGTGGCCCATCACAAAATAAATTTGTAACAATAAAGGTGAAAAGTGAAATAAATTTTTGACCAGTAAAATTTTTAAGAGCCACTGTGTTCTATCTCCTGAAATTGTCAAAGAACATTTTATAAAGTTCAAATGAATATCTATTACAGTACTTTATGCATGAATACATAATGTGTGCTTTAGTAATTTCAGAAAATAAACATACAGTAAAAGTACATGTATCATACCGTAACTGTATCTTTTTGTCTTCAAAATTAAATAACCTTTTATTATTTTTTAATAAACCACCATCTGTACTATATTAAGGAACTTTCTGAAGAAACAGGTGATATTGAATCAGATTTTGAAGTTTTTTAATTGTATAATTCCAGATTATTAATTTTTCAAATCGTAAAAAATAGAGTTTTCTGTACACTCTTGCATATTTTATTTCTCATAAGTTAGTGACGAATAAAAAAATGGGGATTGCATTATACAAGAGGGTAAAATTTTTACTGGTGTTTTGGGCTCAGAAAATGGGATCGCATTATAGTAGAATACTTGCAGTACAAACATAAACAAGACATCAATAAAATAAATACAACAGTACGTTGAAAGATAGAAAGTGCTGCTGAGCAGAACAAGAACAATAAAAAGAAGAAAATATAAGTAATTCATAGTGGTGGCACAAGTAGTCACAGGGTGGTCATAATAATCTGGCCACTCAGTGTATATTTTGTGATCACTAGTTTTTTAAAATAAGTATATAATAACGAAATTGGTAGTGGCCTTACAGTATTACAGAGAGACAACAGTTTCCAACTAGTTTCGCCATTTATTCCCGTCTTTATCAAGGATAACACCACAAGAGGCTAGCAGGCCTTTATATACAGAATCATGGTACAGAGTAAGCAAAGAGATTGGAAAATGGAAATACAGAAGTGTAAACCAATAACAGAAAATACAAGAGGGACTCCCAATGAATAAAATGAAAAATATGAAAGGCAAACAAATCGCGTACTGAAAAGAAAGCATATCTGTTTGTCGCAAGACAAGAGGATTTACAAAAGAGAATGGGAGTAAAATTATAAACCGTATCTGAAAAACCAAGAAATAAAAAAAAAAATAAATAAAAACATTATACAAGGTCGGAAACAGAGTCAAGTATAGCATACACATCAAAAACCGTTAGGCAATTGAGGAGGAGGCCACGGGTAGACCTCTTGGCTTTAAATATCTTGATTGACTCAAGGGTCGCAGTCTTGAATGGGTCGTTGCATTTGTGTATGATGGACATCACCTCGTCTTGGGTTTTCAAAGCATGTCTGGAAACGGCAAGATGGTTGGCATAGTGGGAATTACCGTCTTGTTTCTCGTAGGAGTCGACGTGTTCCTTGAAACGTACATTGAAATTACGGGTCGATAAGCCTATGTAAAACTTATCGCAGGAGGCACAGTTTAGGCAATATACACCAGATCGGGAGAAATCGTCAGACGCGATTAGGGTAGACGGGCATAAGGTATGCAGAAAAGGGGTAAGGTAGCGGAAAGAAACTCTGAGGCCAAGGGAAGAGAGGAAATTGGAGAGGCGGGAGAATTGGGGGCAAAGGTATAATAGAGAAACCCACTTTTGTCGGGTTATATCTGGGGGTGGGGGACTCAGGCTAAAGAAAGCACATCTGTTTCCGACCTTGTATAATGTTTTTATTTTTATTTTATTTATTTCTTGGTTTTTCAGATATGGTTTATAATTTTACTCTCATTCTCTTTTGTAAATCCTCTTGTCTTGTGACAAACGGATATGCTTTCTTTTCGGTCCGCGATTTGTTTGCCTTTCGTTTTTTTCATTTTATTCATTGGATATCCCTCTTGTATTTTCTGTTATTGGTTTACACTTCTGTATTTCCATTTTCCAATCTCTTTGCTTACTCTGTACCATGATTCTGTATATAAAGGCCTGCTAGCCTCTTGTTGTGTTATCCTTGATAAAGCCGGGGATAAATGGCGAAACTAGTTGGAAACTCTGTTGTCTTTGTTATACTGTAAGGTCACTACCAATTTTGTTGATAGGAACAGTATTATGAACCCTTCTCTCACTGAAGTATATAATATACTGTGTAAGTAGAGTAAGTGTTTTCATTTATTTAATGCACGATTCCGCATCTATTATTTTCCTGCATCCATCGTTTTTTTACCAGTTATCCCCACAAAAACGATGAATTGAAGTTCGACTGCATTTCTGTAATGGGTTTATTGTGTATATTATTTTCTTATGTCATTACTTTCTTTTCTTTAGCATAATCACTATCTGTAATAATATTCTGTTGTTGATGTCTCAGTCTAATCTAATCTGATAGTTTATTCATAGTTTTCTCATGTTTATTTCCTCTGTACAGATTTTTCATCAATTTCATTAATGCACTGAAAGATGTTGCAAAACACTGAAAACATGGAAACTAAAAAAACAAATCAAGCAGGTAAAATTTCTTTTATATTATTCAGTTGGTATTATTTTTCCTTTGATATTATAAGCACACCGGACAAAAATTTAGTCACTTGCTGTTAATAGTGAGTTGCACATTCCTTCGGTTTAGCTACAGCATTAACGCGGTTGGGCATTGATTGTACAAGTGTCTTTAGATAGTTCTTACTTCGCTACAACCAAGCTGCATACAATTCATCATGTTAGTCGGATGGCGATTCTCCCACGTTGCTCAGGTAGCCCCACAAATTCTTTATTGGGTTCAAATCTAGTGATTTGGCATGCCAATGGAGATGCTGCATAGTCTCATCATGCTTGTCGAACCAATCCTACACGAATCTAACCCTGTCAACCCTGCAGTTATCATCTTGATAATAAACATTGTCCAGGTCATCCTTGACGTGATCCACAAAAGGCAGCACTTGTCCATCCAGAATGTCACGATAGTGAAGCTTGTTAAGCTTGGTGCTAATTTCAATGAGAGGTCCATGTTCGTTGTACTGAAAACTTGCCCACAGCATTACACAAGCCTGCACCACACTTTGGAATTGGGGTGAAAGGCTTCATTGCTTCTTCTATGCACACGATGTCGAGCGTCATTTTAATAAAGACAAAACTTCAAGATTCATTCTACCAAATGAGCATTTCGAGATGTCTACAGTCCAATTCTGATGTACGGTATGCGGCAAAATAAACGGTACTGAAATGCGCATGTGTCAAAGATGGGTGTCATGCGCTGAAATGTACCAAGTGGTTTCTGAACGTAAGTTATAACGTATGTGAATGTCTTTTTAATGTTAGTTGCTTCAGGATGGTTCTCACTGTTGCAGAAAAAGTTTTTATCATGGAGCACTATTTTCGATCGTACGCTACGAATACTGCTTGAAACTGAACGGAGGGCATCTTGAACATCTGTTTCATCGGGAACGTCGTCGTAAATAATGTGATCACTCTATCTTTCTCTTCCAGTTGTCTTAGCTCTTCATCTATGGTTTTCCAGAAAGCATCCTTCATCCCCATACTTGTACCAATCTGTGGGGCATAGTAATGTATGGATTGTTTCCCCTATATCCAGCTTCATCCTCAAAATCCTGTCACTTCTACAGCTTAATTCTATGACGTTTTCCTTCATCTTTTCCATTTCTGTCTCTTTGCTTGCACTGCTGTAGAAAATCTTGTACCCTTTTACTAGTTCTCTTGCCTTGTCTCCCTTCCATCTTGTTTCTTGTACACACATGACATCAATTTTTCTTCTTTCCATCATGTCCACAATTTCCATTCCTCTTCCTGCCATGGTGCCCACATTAAGTGATGCAATCCTGAGTAGTAAAGGTCTTCGAGCTAGCTTCTTTAGTCGCACCCGCTCTTGGTGCGATAACCCTAGCATATTTTTCACAGTCCTCGGGCACCTAAGGAACTGCTCATCGCCTACAGCGGGGAACGCCCTAGCATTTTCTGAGTCATGGATACCACTCATCATAAAGGCTTGGCAGGGTGTTTTACAGCTGGATGCCCTTCCTGACGCTAACCCTCCTCCTTTATCCAGGCTTGGGACTGGCCAGTCTGCCATACAGTGTCCTGAGCGGAGTTGAACGTAGTTTATGTGTTAATTTTCCAGGGATGAACCAGTAGAACTGACACAATGTTTTTTTCGCCAGGTGTGAAAGTACTTCTGATTGCCCACAGCTTCCAAACCCAATGTTCCATCTTTGCTGTGGAGTCCCATTCACACAAAAAACAAGGAAATTTGGTGTAGCCTGCTTTTGGCAGAGTAATATTGCAATCATCTTGAAATCTCCGCACACAGATCATTCATGATGATTATACTGCACAAATGTTCCAGCAGAAATTTGACGTTGTCGTATGTCTCTTTCAAAGTCACAGAATGTAGTACTGGAATGGATGTATAAATGTTAGTATTGTGTAATAAAGCACCTTTTAAACTGGCTTTGCTGGCATCTATGAACAACCTGCACTCTCCACTCTTGTGATCGATGTTGAAGAATTTCATCAGTGCTAGAATGTCTCAACAATAAACCAAACCGCCTTCCTCTTCAAAAACGGAATCAAATCTGCTTCTCGGCGTCTGTACCAGGAGAATCTTGTATTAGGACAGTTAATTCTTTTCATAAAGTCGTGATCCTAACAACTCCGCTGCGTTTTTAGGTAAATTCAGTTCATGCAAGGTAAATGGCATTGGAATTTCATTCTCCAATCTGTCTGGTTGGTACATCTCATCAGTAGTATTACTATCTGAATCGCTGTCCGTCGGGGACTTCACATTGGACGGGGATGGCACAGGAATGGATTCACTATGGGGAACTGGTGCCATAGGAGATGGATATTGAGATACACACTGTTACGCTTACTGGTACTGGGTCAATCCATATGAAATTAACCAATAAAAAAATAATTTGTTGCTGACATATTTTATTTTATTTTTACACATGCATTTTCTGTTTATGTACTGTAGCGTGCTAGAAATAGGAAGACCGATTCCCGACACGCCCAGCCTCTATTTAAAAGAGGAAAACCCCCTTTAAATAGTAATCCTTTCCCTCAAAAGCCTTAGGAGTCTACCAAATCCCAAATAAAAAAATAACCTCCTTAAATGAGTAACCCAAATAGATTTATTAAGATAGACTATATCCAAAACGGAGCAATTACTGGTGCGGGCATTAGAGTCTACTTTAATGAAAAAAGTTCTTAATTGGTCAAAATTTGACAAATTAAGTTCGGTCATGAATCTAAATTACTATGGTATAAATTAACCTAATAATCTCTATAAATTTACCCCCTTTTTGTGTTTTTCGAAGAAAGGAATGTAAACTACACTAGTTCCAAACAAATATTTCTTTTATTACAAAGAGAAATGCTAAATGATGGCAAAAAAATTCCAATCGATGAACTGATAATTATACAGCTGGACAGAAGGTGCTTCCCGTGGGAGTGCATAAAGTGTCGGACCGAACTCGAACAAGCGGTGACTGTTGGCAGCAGAAAGGTGGAAACCAAAATCGGCTCGTAGAGTGACCAAAAGCCCAAGTAGTGTCCGCCGCACTGGAGCCTCAACAGACGTTGATGGACTCAGTAGTGGAAACAGGAGTGCACTATAAAACTAATCGATCGGAATATAGCATAACATAATTATTTGAAAACGAAAAAAAAAGTTGTTGAGGGGGAATTAGACGGAAGGGGCAGCACACAAGAAAAAATTAAATAAACAAAGAAATAAGATGTAACCGAGACCTCAGGGTTCCAGGAGCCTAAAGGGTAAAACATGCTAAGAATAAGATAAACACAAACCGGGTGACAAACATAAATGTCAGGGTAAGGATACTTAAAAAACAAAACTAAGAACGAGGTAAATTCAGCACATATACACGCGAGGAAGACACAGAGGGCGGGCGATCACAGACAAGTAGAGAGGTCCTAAAAAGAAAGCAAAGTTAAAATACAAGAGGAAAAAGAATAAAGGAAAGAATGAATTAAAAAAATAAATCAGAATTTTTAACAGAACATTGGCGGCGCAAGAAATCGTCAAAATCCATAAATCTATGAAGAACACGACATATAACCGGGATACCACCGTAGCTAAAAACATTAGGGGAAACTGACAGAAAACAATGCCAGATTAGTTGAGGTAGACAAGGGTGGTGGGATGGTGGTTATTTATAATGATGATTACAAATAGAAGACCATCAACTTCATCCAGGGCAATGGTTTTGTTTAGCTCAGCAAGGACCCAACACAATGCTTCCAAAAAGAAATAAGGTCAGTAAAAAAATCTTTCATATCTAACACCTTCAAAGAAGGAGGAAATGCATGTGCCATTGGGAACCCAACCCTCCCTGCATACGTGCATTAGTAAAGGTTCATAAACCCAACCAGCCTATACGACCGGTCGTTAAAACCGCCAAAGTCATCAACGACATATCCCCGAGAACCAACCAATATGCGGTTACCAACAGTAGACAACTCTCAGACCAACTTAGTTCTGTACAGATAGAGGATCATTACAAAATCATTTCCCTCGACATCGTAAACCTCTATACAATTATTCCTTTTCAAGAAACTATTAACATCATAGACGCACGGCTGTCAATAAACAAAGTTGACAAGGGTATTCGCACGGATATATCCATGGCATTAAAAACGTTACACAAGCAAAATGACTTCTGTTTGATAATGGGTTTTACTCCATGCCAAGTGGTGTCCTCATGGGCTCACCTATCAGTGCCACGATATCAGAAGAGTTCTTACAGGCCCTGGAATCCGAATATGTCTTCCCCTTAATTGAAAAGAAACGCATCTTCTATGCACACTACGTCGATGACACCTTCATCATCCTAGATGAATCTAAGACCCAGTGCAGAACTTACCTTAAACGCATTCAGTGAATTTCATGAAAAAAAAAATGTACACCATGGAAGAAGAAACTCAAGGTTCCATCAATTTCCTGGACTTGAGTATCCGAAGAGACTATTCTAACAAACTACTCATTTACAACATCTTCCGTAAACCGACTACCACTGACATTATTGGATTTGATTCCAATCACTCCCCACAACATAAAGTCGCAGCTCTCAGATTCCACTTTCATCGGGCATTCAATTATCCCATCACTGATGAAGACAGATGCGATGAAATATGATTGACATTCGATATGACAAGAAGAAATTTTTTCCCTTATGTTGTCACCACCTCTTTACTCAAAGGGACCAGGCAACAACGGCGTACCCAGCCTGAGCCCTCCCAGAACCAACGATACGCAGTCGTTACTTACACAGACCCTGAGGTCTCCAGGATCACCAATATCTTTCTTAACAAAGGCCTGAAGATAGCATTCCGGACCAGGAATAAGTGCAAATACATACTCAATCCAAAGGAACAACCTGAAGATAGAGAGGGCATATACTCTTCTAGTGGGGTATACAAACTAACTTGTCCCAATTATATGTCATTTTATATTGGATCTATGAAAAGGTCTTTCAAAGAATGATTTGCACAATACCAAAGGTCTTGGATTAATAATGATGGAAAATCTGCCTTCGCTGATCACTTAATAAGAAACAAACACTCGTTCGGAGCCATAAATGACATCATGATCATAATCAAGCATGAACGTGACCACAAACGTGTTTCCATTTATTATTAATTTCTATAGATGGTTTGGCTAAATTGTTTTCATTCGAAATAATGTTGATGATTTCTTTTATTAGTCATTTTTGTAATTTATTTCTTTACCAATGATTTTGACTTTGTTCCAATCTGGCTTATGACTTTGGCTAATACAGTGTTAACAAGAATGACTATTTCAAATGAAAACAATTTAGCCAAACCATCTATAGAAATTACTACTAAAAAATAAAAATAAAAAATTATAACACATAACCCAGACAATAACACTTCCCTTGCTCTCAACAATCCAATACCACTACCCTGTTCACAACAATCAAACTAATAACATATCTCCTCAATTTTAATATCACACATTGTTTTTTGATTTCATTGTTTTATTATTATGTTTTAACGGAAATTTCATTCAAAAAATTTACAAACTGAAGATGGGATAAAAATCCCCAAAAAAGTTTTTTATAATACATTCCAATTTTGTTATCAAAGTCCCACTGATCATCGGATTTTTATCATAGACCTTCTTCTCCTGCTACTGTGTTTCTTCTGGTGTTTTCGTGTAACATTTCTCCACAAGACATTTTCATCTGTTTCATCTACATAAGCTCCACAAGACCTTCGTTTCATCTGTGTTTCGTCCACTTCAACATTTGTATTTCTCCACATCGGGTGACTTTTATTCACTTGTTTTTATTATTTATTTTTATTTCTATTTCTTTTAATTAAAATGGAGTTCCTATTTTTTAATTAATTATAAACTGATTTATGTACGTTTTTTGATAATTATTCTAATTTTTTGACTCTCTCTTGAAATTATACAAATATTTTGTACCTTCAGTTTGTTTAATGTAAATTGTACTTTTAAATAAATTAATGTTCCTTTTGAGGTCGACTAGAAGAATAAGTACATCATCTAGGGGGAAAAAGTCTAAACGTGTAGTTACAAAAGTTCGTTGATTACTCTTCACTCAAATTTAATTTCAGAATGTAAAATACCATTATTCTAAATTTTGGAAAGGAGTTGCAATATTGGTTAAAAAAAGATAAGGTAAATTAAGATATGAAATGCATATTAGAAACCATTTTTTAAATTTTAGTCGGGGTTTTTACAAAAGAATGTTGGGGTTTAGTAAGTGAATAAAATAGCCATTTCCCTCCCTATACGGGTGCAACTTGCACCATTAAGAAGAGCAACTGTCAAAATTGGAGATGCATTATTTATAGTTCTTCAGTATGTGTACTATGGCACGAAACACTTCAACATGTGTCTAATTGGCTCTAGTCGAATAGATAATTAAATTCTTCTCATACCCGATATAGTATACATGTATCTGAAGGGAGGATATCACTTTTCCACAAAAAGAGTTTTAGTCATCATAAATGTATACGTTTCTGCTACTAAGTAGCCTTCTTCAGTGTGAATCAAAGTAACAACAAATTTGCATAGAAATAATCCAATCAGAGAGATTATCCAAAAAATAATTGTCCATAGGACAAAGCTTAGAATCTGATTGGCTCTAAATGCGCAGACTCAGTAGAGAGCTAAGTTCCTCCTGGAAAATATTTTACTTTACTAACGTTAATACGGACTTCCATAGTGTTAGATCTAAAGGTCCATTATCATGATTCATCAGTTTGTCTCAGTGATTCTTCAAGATCTCCACGGACTCCAAAAAATTCAACCTTTTAAGTCGTCCACGACATGCAAAATTTTTTTCTTTTTTCATCTCGTGTCCTGTCTTCAGTATGTGATCTGCAAAAGTGGATTTCTCCAGTCTACAGTTTATAATGCAGTCAAAGTGCTCTTTAATCCTCGTCTGTATCCTTCTGACAAGAGGCATTGAAAGGATATGATTTGGTTTGGTTTGTTTGGTATTAACATCCTTTTCAACTGCTATGGTCATTTCAGGACGGTGTTATAAGAGGCGCAAATTTTGCCTCGCAAGGGTTATTTAACGTGCAGCCGGCAAACGACTACAGGACCAACGGTTTTACTTCCCTTCCGAAGGAAATGTGTGATCTCAGAATTTTCCCCCTGAAAAAATCCTCGTCGTCCTCAGGCATCAGAGGCAATCACACAACCACTGAGCCACCGAGGCCGATAAAAGGATATGCAAGATGTTCAACTTACAAGTTGCATACAGAAGCAGCCACATGCTTAAAGGACTCGGCAACACAAAAGATCAAATAGAGAAATCTGAAAGTTCTGGGATTTATGAAATCCAATGTGAACCGTGTGACATAAAGTGCATGTATATTGGCCAGAGCCGCAGAAGGATAGACACGAGGATTAAAGAGCACTTTGACTGCATTAGAAACTATAGACAGGAGAAATCTCTTTTGTGGATCACATACTGAAGACAAGACATGAGATGAAAAAAGAAAAAGGAATGGAATTTGCATGTCGTGGACGACTTCAAAAGTTGAATATTTTGGATCCATGGAGATCGTGAAGAACCACAGAGACAAACTGATGAATCATGATAATGGACCTTTAGATCTAACACTATGGAAGTCCATATTAACGTTAGTAAAGTAAAATATTTTCCAGGAGGAACTTAGCTCTCTACTGAGTCTGCACTTTTAGAGCCAATCAGGTCCTATGGAGAATTATTTGTTTGGATAATCTCTCTGATTGGATTATTTCTCTTATAAATACCTGTACAAATTGTTGTTACTTTGATTCATACTGAAGATGGCTACTTAGTAGCTGAAATGTATACATTTATGATGATTAAAAACTCTTTTTGTGGAAAAGTGGTATCCTCCCTTCATCTGTATGCAGGTATACACAGTTCACCAAGGTCAGTCGATTACCGTAATTTATGGTAATAATGCCGCGGCTTATCTAATAAAAAAGTTGTAAAAAATGTTCGTGCGGCATAGCTACCGTTTTTTTTTCCCCCTAACAGCATGACGACAACTATTTCAGAAAACTGATACTGCTTCGATGTGTTGCAGTTGCATTCCATCCTGATGAAAATCAAACGAAATTAGTGCATAATATACATTACTGTACCTTAATTTTTCTGTATATACAATGTACAGTTCATTATTTATTACATTTATTCACTTTTCATTTCAACTTCCCGTCGCCACTTTATCACATCGAAACCAAGTTGCCCTTCATGGATCCAGAAGTTACATTCGTATTTTTTTTGTCGCCAGAAATTCAAATGAAAAGTCGTATAAAGCACTTCAAATGAAATTAGCGTATAATATACATCACAGAACTTTAATTACCCTGTATTTACAATGTATAGTTCAATATATATTACATTAATTCACTTTTCATTTGGATTTCCCGTTGCCAAAAAAAATACGAATTGTAACTTCTCAACATTTGAATTGCTTTGAAGTTAATTTTCTGTTCTGATGCACTTCAAACGAAATTAGCATCACAGAACTTTAATTACCCAGTATTTACAATGTATAGTTCATTATATATTAAGTTATTTCACTTTTCAGTTGAATTTCCCGTCGCGAAAAAAAAAAATACGAATGCAATGAAATTTTAGGTGGGCGAGGGGGGGGGGGCCCGGAACTAAAACTCCCAACTCCCATCGGAGAAAATTCTTCTCCTGGATTGTTTACATCCATAATGTTTATTCTTTTTATTTATTATATGCAGTGTTCGATGTAAGAAAACATTTATTTAAAAATAACCTACAAAAATTAATTCAAAATCCAAAGAGTGAATTTGTTCATCCATAAGTTGGACAGGGTTTTGTCCCGATGAAATTACAGTGTAATATACATTAATTATTTTGCATATACAGTCAATTCTCGTTAATCCGAAATTGGTTAATACGAAATTCCGGTTAATAAGAAAACATTTTGTGGCCCGTCCCCGAAAAAGCAATTACTATGTAAAATTCTCTGCTTTATACGAACATATTTTTACTAAAATACGGTTTATACGAAAGAAAATTTCATAATTTTATTGAAAAATAGTACTTTTAGGAACAATTTTAATGATAAAATTTCAGATTTCGAAGTGTAAATTTAATAAAAATAATTTTCAAAATCATTTCATATGTGATTGCTTCTGAATTACAGTATTCGAATAAATGAATACTCGATTTTTTAATCAGTCGATATTTTTATTCGATTATTCGATAAAAAACATCGGTTATTTAGTCGAAGTTTTCAAACTAACGAATCACGTGCTTTCAAACTAACGGGAAATCTGAATCACGTGCTTTCAAGCTAACGGGAAATGTGATTCGCTAAATCTGAATCACGTGCTTCGAAGCTAACGGGAAATCTGATTGGTTCAGCTATTCAGAACTAAAATCCTGTTACATGGCGCTCAAATCTTTATTTAAACAAGTGCAATATCGGTATTGTTTCAAAATCAATGTTCTCTTCGCTACAACGCAGTTATCTACAGTCAGGAATTTTATTCAATGTCAGCTTCAAGCAAAAGGAAACGAAAGGATCTTTCATTAGATCTGAAGTTACAACGCTGACGAAACCGCCCTATTTTATAATCTTCTGCCCGAGAAATCTTATTTAAAAAGTGAAAAGTGTCATGGAGGTATGCATGCGTCATTTAAACTTTATTGTATTTTTTACCGATAATTTTGTACATGTATCTAATGTTTTTTTACGGTATCTTTCATAGGGAAAAGTAGCAAAGAGCGGTTGTCAGTATTATTATGTACAAATAAGGATGGCACTGACAAGAAAAAGCCGATAGTTATTGGCAAATTCGCCAGGCCACGCTGTTTTAAAAGCATAAAAAATTTGCCGTTATTTATTTCAACAATAAAAAAAATTGTTTTAGCGCGAAAACAAACTGTTATTACAGATTTTTTTAGGAGAGATGAATAAAAATTATTTCTAACTTAAAGTATTCTATTTCCGTGCTTATTTCATAACACTTTTAGTATTGTTGGTTAATACGAAATACGAATAATACGAAAAAATTTCTTGGTCCCCACGATTTCGTATTAACGAGAATTGACTGTACAGTACCAATTCATTATACAATAAATTAATTCACTTTTTATTTGAATCTCTCGTCGCCAACATCTAATACAAAAATAACTCCTCCTAAAGATCGCTACTTTAAATAGAGACCATCAATATTGAAGGTCTCTGTTTCCAAACTGCTTCGAACTACTGTCCTGATGAAATTCGCAACAAAATTACCGTGTGTTATCGATTAATTATGCAGCTTATACAGTGTCCAGTTCATCAATAAATTGATTCACTTTTCATTTGAATATCCCGTCGCCAAAAAAATATAAAAAAATAAAAAATACGAATGTAACTCCTCCTCAATATGAACAGAATGCCACTTTATCGCATCGAAACAATGTTGTTGGCCTTCATATTTGAAAAATTACATTTGTATTTTATTGGCGATGGGAAATTCAGATGAAAAGTGAAATATTGTAATATACCGGGTGGTCATAAATTATTGAGCGCATTTTGACACTGAATATTTTATTAACCAAGAAATGTACACACTTCTTGTGAACATCATTGAAAAGTACAACTCAAACAGTTTGTCAGGTGTCACTATCACCACCAGGCGACAGCACTGTTTGGCGTAGGAACACAAAACACGAAAATGGCGACCGTGCAGCAGAAAGCAATGTGCATTCTTTGGTTTTATGAGCAGAAATCCATGATAGCAGTTCAACGGCAATTCCGCTTGGAATATGGACAACCTGCTCCTGGAAAGGATTCCATAAAGCGGTGGTATCAGCAGTTTAAGGACACTGGAAGCGTAGCCCACAAGAAAGGTGCTGGTAGGCCTACGAAGTCAACTCGGCGCGCCAGCTTGGAATTGCGAGTCCCACGATCTACGGTGATGAAAGTGATGCATAAGCGTTTGAAATTGTATGCCTACAAAGTTCAGATTGTTCAGGAACTAAAGCCCGACGATAAACCGCAACGGTTTGCATTCGCGGAGCTCATTCTGCACAAAATTGATGTGGACAACACGTTCTTGGATAAAGTGGCTTTCTCAGATCAGTCAACATTTCATGTTTCCGGGCGTGTGAACAGACACAACTGTCGCATTTGGGGATCAGAGAACCCTCATGAAGTCTGTGAACATGTTAGAGACAGTCCAAAGGTCAATGTGTGGTGCGCGTTGACTGTCAATGAAGTGATTGGACCATTCTTCTTCACAGAGCAGTCGGTGAATAGCATCACGTACCTTGACATGCTGCAATGTTATGCTATACCGCAGCTTGAACAACGACAACCAGATGTTATTTTTCAACAGGATGGTGCGCCGCCACACTGGGGAACGATTGTGCGGCGATGCCTGGATGAACAATTTCCTGGTCGTTGGATTGGCCGCGGGGGGGGGCGATTTCATGGCCTCCGCGATCTCCTGACATCACACCAATCGATTTTTTCTTGTGGGGATATGTAAAGGACCGCGTGTACTCCAGCAAAGTGCGTGATCTTGATGAATTGAAGGAAAGGATTGTGGCCGTCATTGCAACAGTGACACCTGAAATGCTGCGGAATACATGGCGTGAAATCGAATATCGAATGGATATTCTGCGAGTCACTGCAGGAGCACACGTGGAAGTGCTGTAACTTCGGAATATTACGGAAAAAAACTGTTTGAGTTGTACTTTTCAATGATGTTCACAAGAAGTGTGTACATTTCTTGGTTAATAAAATATTCACTGTCAAAATGTGCTTAATAATTTATGACCACCCTGTATAATGAACTATACATTGTAAATACAGGGTAATTAAAGTTCTGTGACGTATATTATATGCTAATTTCATTTGAAGGTCATTATACGACTTTTCCTTTGAATTTCCAGTGCCAAAAAAAAATACGAATGTAACTTCTCAATCCATAAAGGGCAACTTTGTTTTGATGTGATAAAGTGGCGATGGGAAGTTCAAATGAAAAGTGAATAAATGTAGTAAATAATGAACTGTACATTGTATATACAGGAAAATTAAGGTACTGTAATGTATATTATGCGCTAATTTCGTTTGATTTTCATCAGGACGGAATGCAACTGCATCACATCGAAGCAGTATCAGTTTTCTGAAATTGTTGTTGTCATGATTGTACATCACAGAGCTGCTTGTTAACCATACAAAACTATTGCTGACGATAATGATGAAAATAAAGAAAATGAAGAAGAATGTTTGACTTTTGCATTTTCATTCTGATTTTGAAGGTTTCTCTTAAATTAAGCCAATTTGTTTTACTTGTCAATCATAAAGGGGGAGGGGGGTTGTGGCTTAACTACTGTTGCGGCGTAACTACCGTTTTTTTTTCTAAAATGATACGTTTTTATCGGTGCGGTGTTATTACCGTAAATTACGGTATATTGTTTATAAAATTTTAGCTATAGTATATCTGGCATTACGTTCTGTAGTTCACATGTTAACTGACTATCAGATCCTGGAGTGATATGGGTTGTGATGTAATAGGTAAATAGTGGGAGTAAGCAATAGACACATAAGTGAAACAAAAGATAAATTTTATTAAAATAAATAAAAGGGTACATTAAAATTCATAAGAAACAGAAAATTCCCAAGTAAAATTTAAGTTGGTAAAGACGTTTCCATTCATTAATATGGGAACTATGTTATATAGATGAAAAGTTGATTCTCAAACTATGTCTCTTGATTTCCAAAAGGTAGAAAATTGCAAAGTCTCTTTATCACTTGTTTATAAGTTAACATAGTTCCTATATAAATATTTTCAAAGTCATTGTAAATAATTCTGTTTCTCACGAACTAAGCTCAAATCAAGAAGTCTTAGCATTAGTCACTTAAAACTGGTGATATTCTCATTCATCAAATTAGCATGATAACATCGAGGCAATCAGCAAGGCAGCAATCGTCATCATCTATCAATATGGAACTGCAGATGTCAGAATAGCTTCTCAGCCAAAATTTCCATTATTTATACAGCTTACTGAGATGTGAAGAGCACTGTGGGAGGATTCCAGCTAACTTTGATACTCCTCCTGCTATCTAGTTCATTTCTGATTATTTCTTTTTTCTTTCACGAACGCTGATTGACCAAGCTACTGGCATCATCTGATGGATGAAAACTTCCAAAAGTCATTAATTAACCTGCATGCCAGCAACTCTGACCAAGGTGTGGAAATATTTTTATGAAGTTTCCAATATCACTTTCAAAAGTTTGTGTTCAAATTCATTGTTGAACCTAACAATGGAGATGTACTAAACTAAAGTTTGAATTCATTAATAGGCCAGATTTCATTCCATTGGAATCAGGCAAGATAGGATAAGTTTTTTTTTTATGACAGTTAGTTTTTAATGAAGTGGAGTGTAACGGTAGGTCATTGAATCAGCGGTAGACATGTGCTGCACTGTTGAATCTAGTGCCTCTGTCTACATTCCAACACCAGGAAATCAAATACTTAACTGACATGCCACAGGGTAATCATTTGACATTGTCTTTAACGAATTCCCCACGGAAATAATTTAATTCGTACTTATATGTATGCATTAGATTTAAGCAAAAATAACTATTGCAACTGATTTTGGATACTCTATATCATTTTCAGATAATCAACAGAATAAATTGGAGTTTAAGGAGGAAGCAAGAATTTCTCTTCTGCAGATTTGTGAAGAAAAAAATCCAACATTAAAGTTACAGAGTTTTATGACTGCTTCTTCATTACTTCATTGCAACCTTGAAAATCATCTCCTCAAGCACACCATTAAGCTTCAGACAACTGCTCTGAATAATAGCTTATTGTTACAAGAAAATCTTGAAAATAAGTTGTTGAAGTCATTAACACTGTAAGGAAATTTTCTAATCTCTTTTAATTATTAGATTTCTAAAAGCTTCTAAAATATTAAATGTTTTAATAAGCTTATAGATATTTAAAAAAAAATAATTTATTAAACTGGTAAATATTTTAAGTAGATAATACGTTCTCAATATCAAATAAATAAAATTTTGTTTAGAATATTTCTACATTATGTTCATATTATCACCTACACCCCAATACCATTTTTTTTTTGGGCGCGGCTCTAAACCAAAAAAAAAATTAGGAGTGCAGTCAAATGTGAGTGCGGTCAATGTTTTTTTTGAAATGACGGATCATTATCGACAATTGTAATTATAACAAAAGATCGAACTACCGTAAAACCTTGAATAAAGGGCGGGTATTCAAATAAATGCAGGTCTCGATTAAAGGCCGGTTGGTGTTTTAGAAATAGATTAAACGCCGGGTGGTGTTTGAAAAATAGATTAAACGCTGGGTCTCAAATAAACGCCGGGTCTAATTGTTTTCGGGGTTAGTCGTATAAATTCCAGCATTTTTTGCTCCCCTTTCTTGGGAATAGACTTTACCGCCGGGTCTCGGTTAATTCCGAGGGGGGGGGGGTCAGGACCAATGTGACAAGTAGATGCCCGGGCCTCTATTCAAGGTTTTAGGGTATTTCGTTTTAGTGTTCCACAGCATAACTATCTTCATTATTTTTATATGCTGGTATTTAATGAAACTTATAAATTTATTAATGTTATGTGTAAATAATTTTAGTAATCTCATTTTAATAAATGAGCGCAACTCTTTATTCTTTGATGGCAGCCATGGTTCTAACAATGCACAGCTGACCAATAACGAGCATTCTGTGACAACACAACAACAACAACAGTTTGGAGTCTTGGAGGAGTAGAGTGGATGAGCTTCATCTGGAAATCGCCAACAATAGCTTTTAACATGTGAATTTCATAATAATTTATGAATGAAAATATACCAGGTGATCCAAAAGTGTGTTACATTTTTTTTTTACATTGTTAACGACATTTTCAGTGTTTTCTTTCCAGCAATTCAATGCTTTCATAAGAATCATGAGGCACGCGCAAACACTGAAAATGTTGTTAACAATGTAAAAAAATGTAATACACTTTTGGATCACCCGGTATGTGGCTCGTTAATTATTGCTCTAAAGGGTTAGATATTGCACTTCTTTGCAATGAAATTGCCCCACCAACAAGGAGTTATTTGACCTTATCCATATTTAGTGGGGGGGGGGGGGGGGGTCGTCTACCTCCTACTAGTAAATGATGTAAATGATTAGATGCATGCTCACGGGACATGACCATTTGGGTTGATACAGGGTGTCTGGGTGCCTGTATAGTCTCATCAGTTGACACCTGTGCGAGACGTTGTACAGTACTGTAATCCGCACAACAGTCTCAATGCCGCGACAACGACAGCTGTTCACGCAATTAACGGATTTTGAACTAGGACGGATTATTGGCCTCTCCGAGGCTGGATGGTCAACCAGACAGATTGCTGTCCATGTGTCGCAGGACGCACGGACGGTAGGCTGATGTTGGAGGCAATGGCGAGAGGAAGGCACGCATGCCCGAAGACCAGGCTCTGGGGCCCGGAGAAGCACGTTAGCTCGTACCGATAGGCAGATACTGCGAACAGCGCTAGCAGACAGAACCATCACTCTGCGGCAGCTTCACGACAACATCACTATTCCCGGTACTGCTCCAGTGTCAATAGTGCCAATAGCACGCCGGTTACACGTCGTGACAATGTCTGCCAGGCATCCATTGTTGTGTATTCCTTTGACACCTGAGCACCGCGCAATACGACTGCAATGGTGTCGTGAACGAGTGGGCTGGCGAATGGAATGACGCCTGGTGGTCTTGCGACGAATCCCGCTTTTGTTTGAACACCGACGACAGATGTGGACTGGTGTGGCACAGACCATTAGAACGTGCCAATGAACAATGCATCCGGTATCGCCATCGTGGACCAACACCCGGGATCATGGTCTGGGGCTCCATGGGCCACGATACCTGAACGCCTTTAGTCACCATCCAAGGCACCCTGACAGCAGCACGGTACGTCATGGAGATTCTGCAGCCCGTATTACTGCCCTTTCTGCACACCATATCTGGTGCAGTCTTTCAGCAGGATAAAGCCAGACAGCACACGGCAAACATGAGCATGGCATGTCTGCATGATGTCAACTGCCTGCCATGGCCCACGAGGTCCCCAGACCTATCACCAATTGAGCTCGTGTGGGACATGATGAGACGTTGTTTACGATCACCCCGCAATCTCCATGAATTGACACAGCAGGTTCACCAGGACTGGGTAGACGTACCCCAAGATGACATTTGCCACCTGTATGATCACCTACACCTGCGGCTGGAACAATGCATCGACGCTAGAGGTGGTGCCACAATCTACTGATGCCGCTTTTCGTTGGGACACCCTGTACAAACGAATGCACGTCTTCGCTCCATAACATAATAAAGATGTGTACAGATGTATCTCTTGCTGTATACCTACTTTTGGCTCATTTGGATAACTCCTTGTGGGTGGGGCAATTTCATTGCAAAGCAGTGTACTTTCACTGTTAGAAAACAATTGAACACAGATGGGTTAACTTAAAGCTGTGAACTCAAATCCACTTTGTTTTTATCGTAGAATTTTTGCCGATAAAAACATCCATTTGTGATCTACTCTTTCAAAAAGTATAAATGCAACAGAATTTTCTTTTAAAAAGATAGGAAACAAATATAGAAGAAAATAGGTATATGGATGTATCGACCAAAAATTATTAGGCGAACAACATTAATATCACTACAGCAACTGTTGAAATCGGGAGCAGTAAGTGTAATAATTTGGGGAGGGGGGAGATCTTTATTAATAGAAAAAAGAAATTCGACTCTTTACTATACTTATTTTCAAAAATTATATAGTAAAATACCATCGAATTATTATTTTTTTTTCTATTAATACTCCCCATTCCCAGCTGTAGATGAGAAGTACTGTTATTAACGTTGTAAGCATAATGATCTTTGGTCGATAGCAAATATATCCTTATACTAGTTTCTTTCATTTTTGCTAACGTATCTTTTTTTTTTTTAGGAAAATTCTGACACATTTTAACGCAGATGGATTATTTTTTTTAATCAGCAAAAATTAGCTGACCCCCCCCCCTTCCTGCTGATAAAAACATGGTGGATTTGAGTTCTTGGCTTTATATTAACTAGTCTTTGTTCAATCGTTTTCTAACAATGAAATTAATATTCTTACCATTCAGAACAATAATTAACCAGCCATATATATTTTCATTCATAAATTATTATTAAATTCACATGTTAATAGCTATTGCCGGCGATTCCCACATGAAGCTCACCCACTTTACTCCTCCAAGACTTCAAATTGTTGTGATGTCACAGAATGGATCTATCGCTATTGGTCAGCAGTGCATTGATAGAATCATGGCTGCTGTCGAAGAAATAAGGAGTTACACTCGTTCATGAAAATGAGATTATATAATGATTTATACATTTCATTTCTAAATTTGTAAAATCTTCATTAAATATACACTGCTCAAAACAATTAAAGGAAGACTTGTAGAATCCCCTACAGATGGCGTAAATAATACTTTTTAGCAATTTCATCTTCTGCAACATGAAACCTACTATCTCCCTCATAGGAAGTGGTTGAAGCCAACACATTTTGCTGCCAGATGTTCTGAGAAATTTGCATAGCAATATAACCCCCCGGAAAACAAAGTGGTTAAATGCCAGTAAACTCCTTGCTTGGAGATAACGGTCGAACATTAGAAGGTGCAGGCATTCCTGGAACGTTGTTGTTAGTGCTCTGACATGCCACGAAGGCATCTTGAAGCAGTAGAAGCTGCGAGAGCCGTAACATTGCTCCAAACGGGTTAATCATTTCGGACTGTGGCAAATGCCCTCAATGTGTCCACTTCCATCATTTTCCGACTGTGGACACGATACCAGGGGACTGGCCAGTACCAACACCCTCTAAACTCCAGGCCGCAGCGTTGTTTCTGATGACGCGTGCAACGTAACTTCTGATAGTCCGTGATTCCAGCGTGAACCAGGCTTGCTACGAACACGAGGAAGCTTATCGCTACGATTTTCTTGAGATCAAGGCTATAATTATAATGTGAATTTTTTTTTTTTTTACATTATTTGTACAATTTTTGCACTGAATAAAGATGCCATACAGATCTTGTGTGACAAATTGCAACGGCAATTATGATAATGAACCAAAAGTGCAGGTGTTTTCATTTCCCAAAGATGAAGCATCAAAGAAGAAATGGTTGCGCTTAATTCCGAGAGATTTTGGAAAACATTTACCGTTCAAAACATCAAGGGTAAGTGAATTTCATATACTGTATATATAAAATGTATTTAAAGGTAAATATTGAATATATCCACGCGGCCTGTTAAAAATAGAACCCCTTATAGTAACACGTTCTAATTTTATCATCTATGGAAATGTTGACCTTTTCTATAAATGGAAAAAACCCTGAAATGTTTTACTTTTAAAAACATAAATCAGCAAGTCATTGATAATAATTATCCAGCGAATAATTATATCGGTATAGAACATTAAATACAAATTTAGTATATTCAAATATACGGTAATTTAAAATTTAAATCAGATGTGTATGCTTTCATAATTTAATTTTTAAACTTTATTATTAATATTTCGTATTTTCTTCTCGTACCATGAGGTGGCCTGCAATGAGTCCATACCTAAATCCCCTTGAACATCTTTGGGACATGCTTGACAGGCGAATTCGACACCGCCCTTCAGGGCTCCAGAAACACTGCAACAGCTCATGCTTGTACTTACTGAGGAATGGGACCGGCTTCCCCAAGATCACATCCGTCGACTGATACGGAGCATGCCTCGAAGGTGCATGGAGGTTACTGCAGCCCATGGTAGGCATACACATTACTGAGTGGTGCAAAAACTGATCCCTGGAAGAAACAGGGCATTCTCCTCACAACGTCCAAAGGACATTTCACTTTGTTTTAGGCAGGGGTCCTGCAGTTTCCTGTTTTTTCTTTGTTTCTTCACCAGTTGTTTCAATAATGCATTCTATTGTTAAATAAACAGTCTTTTAATGATCACGTACAGCGATTTTGTCCATATTATTCGTAGTTGCTTCTGCACGCTGCTTAATAGAAGTGTTCCTTTAAATGTTTTGAGCAGTGTATATAAGTAATGAAGATGGCCAGACAAATAATAAAATTAATAACTAAATTACTATTAAAAATTTAATGGGACGCTAAAATGAAGTACTTCGATCTTTTTTGGGCTAAGATTTTTTTGCAGCCTAATGTGAATTGCGGCCTATAAACAATTTTTTTTTTTTTGTTTGATTGTCAAATGACACACATTCTCAGCTCTGAGATGTGTGTCCGGATAAATGGCATTAAGTCAAGACCGTTCACCGTGGGTGTTGGACTCCGCCAAGGGTGCGTACTGTCGCCCATCTTGTTCATTATCTTTATGGACTGGATAGACAGGGGCAGCCAAGGCGATGAGCGTGTTTGTGTGGGTGACTGCCTGGTGGAGAGGTTGCTCTTTGCGGACGACCTTGTCCTGCTTGGGTCTTCTCGCACGAACCTTCAGCATGCACTAGACCGGTTTGCAGCCAAATGTGAAGAAGCTGGGATGAAGATCAGTGTGGCTAAAACCGAAGTTCTGGTTCTTTCAAGACAGCCTGCTCAGTGCGCTCTCCATGTTAGGGGAGCCTCATTGAGACAGGTGGAGAAGTTCAAGTATCTCGGGATTGCATTCACGAGTGATGGACGGCAGGAGAAAGAATTGGATGCTCGGATCGGTGCAGCAAGCTGTGTCAGACGTGAACTGTGGCGATCCGTGGTAACGAAACGAGAGCTGGGTAACAAAGCCAAGCTCTCCGTCTTCAAATCTATCTTTGTCCCCATTCTCACCTATGGTCATGAGGCTTGGGTAATGACCGAAAGAGTGCGATCGCGGGTACAAGCGGCCGAAATGAGATTCCTGAGAGGTGTGGCAGGTGTTACCCTACTAGATAGAGTGTACAGCAGCACAATAAGGGAATCTTTAGGTGTTGAGCCGCTACTTCTCCGCATTGAGAGATCTCAGTTGCGCTGGTATGGCCACGTGATACGGATGCCGCAAACTAGTCTTCCTAGGCAGTTGTTATTTTCCAAGCCGGTGGGTAAGAGACCAAGGGGTCGGCCTAGAACCAGGTGGCTAGACTACATGGAGAATCTGGGTTCGATTCGCTTGGATATTACCAGGGAGGACATGCGCCTGATGGCGGAAGATCGCGATCGCTGGAGATCCTCCATAGGGCTGCTGCCCCCGCGACCCTAACGGATAAGCGGGTTTGAAAAGTAAGTAAGTAAGTTTGATTGTCAAATTTGCGGATGCGGCCAATACTCGAAAAAATACAGTAGTTATCACGTTTAATCAATCGTTTAATCAATAACGGGTTGAACGACTGAGTTTTGCTTCGCTCTTTCCCACTTTTAGATCCTATTAAAGGAAAGTGCTAAAAAAATATTCTTCCCTTTTCCTCCTAAACCCCACCCGATTTCCTGCTATGTGAACTACGAGCTTTCTTAAATTAATTCATAAAGCGAACGCCTAGAAATCTGCCAAAAATATTGGAGTTTATTTATCTTTAACTGATAATAATTCTTTTTTTTTTTTTTTAATCTACTTACACAGGTAAAATTAATCATATTCATTTATCACAACTTATGTTCTCGGTATTATCTCGACAGAGTTCAATCAATGTGAATTCATAAACTTATTTTTTTGCAACTTATCATTTTGTCTTGTGACTGAAGACAGTGTGTGTTGTTGTTATGGGTGGCTGTATACAGTCATATATGCCAAAAATTGTTACAAAACGTCAAGTTTTGGAGAATAGTTGTGGGCGCGTAGTTGCATGCTGTAGATTATTTTTAGTACTGCGTAGTGAGCCTTGACAGTAGGCCTGTGTGTTTACTTTAAATGTATGTGGTGTTGTATATAAGATCTTACCTTGTGTTTTATTGATGATCAAAGTCTTTAAAGGCATTGTTGCCGTTTAAATTTGTTTTGGAGGATGCAACAATGTGTTTGACAGGGTCATGATTCTGTTGTTGTAATTATTGAGTTTCCGAGAAGAGATGATAATCTCTGCGTATTGTTGTTTAGAATCTAAGATTTTTGTCGATCTTGTCGTTGTGAAGAGAGATCGCTCTTGTAAACGACAAGTATGGAACGGTGCCATAGCGGTGAAGTTTGTTCACCGGACCGTAGACACAATAGAGTATGTAGCTTGTTTTTATTAATGACAATTATCACATGTCAAAAGCGAGGTAAAGTAGTTTAGCCGTTCTGCGAGGGAGGCTTTTCCGCTCGGACTCTGGCCGGTCCCATAAGAAGACTGGCGATACTGTGAAACAACGTTCTTTTCGACAAAGAGTAGATCAAATGCATGAACTTCTAAGATGAGAAAACATCATGCCTTGTAGACAACTTCTTCCTTGGTGAATTTTGTTAATGGGTAAACGTCAGGGACATCCCCTTTTATCTCATAATAGTGATAGCGGAGGCGGACGTATTTAATTGACGCGTGTTGCTAAGCAGTCACCGCTCGCAGCTGTGAAACCTGCCGCTGTCTGTCCCTTAATGAAGATATGAGGGCATATTGAAAAATAATATCTCCATGGCTATAACTTTATTAGTAATAGATATATGGCTTACAGATAAATGTGAATTTATAGTATTAACTGTCCTCTACGCACTGATACATGCACTTTTCCACATAATAATCACCATTGACAGCAATACATTTGCACCAACGTACTACGAGTTTTGAAAGTCTGTCACGGAAAAAGTCTGAAGACTTCTCACGGCACCATTTCCGCACCTCCGTTATCACCTCTGCACCCGAAGAGAATGCTTGCTCTTGAGATGTTCCTTGAGCTTCGGAAAGAGGAAAAAGTCACAAGGCGCAAGATCAGGGCTATAAGGTGGATGAGGTAAAACGTCATGAAACCCAAGCTTCTCCAGTGCTAAGCGCGTTCTCTGACTTGTGTGAGGCCGAGCATTGTCATGATGCAGAATTGGTACTTTGTCTGGACGAACCCTACGCAGCCGTCGCTTTAGATTTGTTAGTGTTGACATATCCTTCGGAGTTGCCACGTTCCAAAAATTCAATGTGAACGATGCCATCGCAATCCCAGAAAACGGCAATCATGACTTTCCTGGCAGATGGAAGTGCTTTGAATTTTTTCGGCTGTGGCGAACCCTTATGTCTGTACTCCATGGACTGACGTTTCATTTCAGGGTTGTAATGATGCGCCCACGACTCGTCACCAGTCACAATTCTGTGGAGAAAAGCTTCACCTTCTGCTTCATATCGAGTCAAGAGTTGTTCGCAAGTTTGTTTCCGATTGGCTTTCATTTCATCAGTAAGCATTCGGGGCTCCCAACGAGCGCATACTCTCCTGTACTGCAGCACATTGCACATAATGTGATGTACTCTGAATTGTGAAATACCCACCCTGTTGGCAATGTCAGTTTGGTGACACCGTCGATTCTCACGAACCAGTTCATCCACGAGAGCCACCTGTCTTTCACTACACGCAGACACTGGTCGGCCACTGCGTACCCGATCATGGACATCCGTTTCAGCAGATTTGCGTCTTTCACAGTCCTTACCCACATCCTAACAGTACTCACACACGCATCACGGTACACAGCACTCAACCTTCGATGGATGTCAATGGGCGCTACACCCTCCGCACTAAGAAATTCAATGACAGCTCATTGCTTTAACCGCACATCCATGCCTGTCGCCATGTTTAGAACTGTCGTGTGGAAACGCGATGTTGCTGAGAATCTCCGCTAGGGTGAATTATTCACCAATACTTACGGTAAATGGCAAATAACTTTTGACGCGGTCTGGTCCGTCATTATAAAAGTTATGACTATGGAGGCATTACTTTTCAATATGCCCTCGTACATTAACTGTGACTTTTGATTTAAGACTCACAGAAGTGTTGATAGCTATATGTTTACGTAGCAAATTGTAAATGTGCCAATTATGCCTGCATATGTAGTTGTTATGTGAGTGCATGTTCACTGCCGGCACTTCTTTTTACTGATACGCTTCATTGTAGCAGAGTTATAGCGAAAGCACTGTTTTGTTTCAACGTGAGGTAACACGAGGGGAGAGTGCTGTGCGTCAAAGGTAACACGAGGGGAGAGGTAACACGTTTTCCAATGTATTAGGAAAACTGGCGTTACAGCCTTTCTCCCTGTTCTTTTGTCACCTCTGCATTGTCACAGTTAAAGTGGAGTTGAGGGATGGGAAAAGTAAATTAAAAGAGAGGCGTGACGCGTTCTTGGCTCACTCATGTTGGCCCAGGGATCATAAAGCAGTGCGCTTTCAACAGGTTCGGTGCTGTTGACGTCACTGTAACAAAACAAGTAGCAGTGAACATCAGCTCTGGTCCATGCAATGGTGCGTGGTTTAATATGGAATACCAAGGCGCTTATGCGCTGTTTGAAGTATAATTGTAAGGTTATGTGATCTTGATAGTAATAAGGAAATATTGTCACTTATATAGAGTGGGAATGCCCCGGCGACCCTTTCACATTTAGTAAAGAAATCGTTGTTAATGGGCTATATGCTCTTTATTCTTTAAGTGGGGTTTTGATTTTCCATTAAATGTTGTATTCAACTTTAGCAGTTATTAATTAATTAGAGAATTGTTGTCAAACAGCTTACTGGGTTTTTATGTAATTTTAGTAGTTATTAATTATTTCGGGAATTGTTATCAATTTGCTTACTGGTTATTTATGCAATATTTTTCCTCATTTACATAATTGTATGTAATGAATTTTTTTAAGAGTAAATTCTTATTATCGTGTGTCCCTTGCTTGGATTTCTCAGCATAAGCAAGTTTCGTGTGTGGAATTCGTATTTGCTTGGGTCAATCAATAGGCCCCTCCCACGCGTGTGGGAGTGCACAGTCTCTTCCGCGTTATCTTTTGCCTCTTTCTTTACGACACCATAATAGCCGTCAATTAGGGCATGTCTCGTTGACGGTCTCTGTTTATTTGTTTAGTCACTTTAGAATACAATATGAAAAATAACATCTTTCCTTATCCCCTCAGGACACCAAAAAAAAAACAAAAAAAAAAACTTGAAAATAAATATGGTAATTAGTTATTCTTTCTTTATCATGCCAAGTAAAATTTAAACTCATTAACACTAACAAAGACGGAGAAGTGTGACTCGGGTCTTTTCTTTAAGATAGGGTATGTTTCACTCCTTTTTATCCCTTGGATTCACATACAATATAACTATTAAAGTTCATCTTATAAGACCTACACAGCACAAAGAGGATTTTTTGCTTTCGTTAAGTTCAAGAACAGGTTAGCGACTTTCCGTTTTCTTTCCTTCTAATGAATGATCACCTTTTCTTTCTGTACTAAAAAATTGACTTTTTTTTCCCTTAACTTTCTAGGTATGCATCTTTTGGCGCCTCAGCACTCGAGAGTGACTACGAGACCGACGGGGACAGGTAAGTAATGAGGAGGGGTGGGACGAGCTTAGGCATATTGCTCTGGGGGGAAGTTAGTCTTGTTAGTGGGGAATGCCGATCTTAGATTTAAGGGGTTACCACCAGTCTTCGTTAATTTCTTTCAATATACAGTGGTAATCTTTTTGCCTTACAGTTTCCGATGAATTCGAAGAATAAGCGCTACAGAAGTGGAAACACTGCGGTCCTTATCTTTTCATAGATCCAATTTGAGTTTATTTTCTTTTCTTATCTTCTACGGGGAATTCACTTTCGTTCCTTCGGCTACGTCTGCGTTTTCTTCCTCCCGTGGAGTGATTCCTGGAAAAAACAAAACAAGATCGGAAGCGTATGGTCTGCACACACTATATATGGCCAAAATTATTGCCATTACTGGACTGATCGTCTAATGACGTACGGCCTGCGAATGAGGGATTTCATATTACCTTAGGCTCACGCCCGGCCACTTCTGTGTCTTCGGTGTCGGTCTAAATAGTGTTGTCGCTTTGGCAAGAGTCCCTCGGCGAAATCAAACACCATATTTTTCCTTTCGTTACGTTAGAAATTACGCAGGTCAAAGTACAACTCTTTCCGTCTTTTTAATATATACAGGTGAATCCGGTTGTTTCGCAACTTGAACCCTCATAGTCCAAGAGAACCAATTTCTTTGGAAACAATACCATTGATTGGATTCGAACTTCCCATTCGGCCATCAACATTTCAAAAATCCAAAGGGAAAAGGAAGCCATCCCTTCTCCTTCCAAAATTTATCATATCCCTTCCAAAGTAGGAAAAAGATTGACTATCAAAAAAACAAAAGCTCTGAGCAACCGAAAAGCTTGCATTGTTCATGGTCACGACATCACGCAACAATCAGCTCTTAAGCTCAGCAAATATTTTTCTGTCATTTACGAATTAAAATAAAATTCTTTACTATAATCAAGCTTGTGTTCAAGGTTTTCCTTTTCTGTTTCTGTTTTACACTTATCACAAAACCATCTAAATTATTATATATACTTTTATTTGTTTATTTAATACATATTTCACCTCATTTAGTCCTTTAATTCTTTTGGTGCCATTAGTGTTTCATCCAAAGTTGGGGAAATGAGGTCCAAAAACAGATGTGTTCGACTATGCTGCAATTTTATATTTAGATAATTCAGTCCCTTGTCCCTGAAGCACCCAAAAATATAGATCTGTAATTTTAGGGCGTTGCAGACCCCTGCCACCAAACAGAAAGCTCTCCCTCGAGCGGAGATTCGTTTCTTATTATATTCTTGAATTCCTATAAGTACGCTTTAAAATTCCCCCTTTTTTTTTTTTTTCTTTTATTCTATGAATGCGTCGGGTGACTTTCAATAAATTCGAGGAGCACCACATTTAACCTCCTTAGTATCAAATCTCTTCAGCTAGCCTTGTTATCTCAGCTTCTGACCTCATTCCTAACTGATTTCTCAAGACACCTTTCTGTTTTCTTTTAATTTTTTTAAATTTGAAAAATCTGTCATAATAATTTTCAGATCCTTTTACTCCTTCAGATCATTTTTAAATTACATACTAAAAAGGGTTGTTGTACGGTATTAAATAGGATGGATGTGGGTAGCGTAATACCAAACGACTTATCCCTAACGAGGTCTTTTCTCGTAGGGCGGTAAGGGTTGATGCGGAAGAAAGATATTCGTTAGAGAAGCGGAGCGGTATACATTAAGATGATGTGGAGCGGGTACTTCAAGAAGATGTGTTAAAGTGTGACTACCCACGTGCGTGGGAGTAGCCTATTCGAAGACCCAGGGCAGAGCCAACTCCGACGTGGTGGGGGACAAGGGTTCGGGACTTGTGTGAAGTGAAGCTAAACAAATTCAAGCAAGGGACATGCGATCGTTTAAACTTTATTTACTTTATTAAAAATATACACTCATTAACATAATAAGATGCATGGTGCATAAAAAAAAAACAGTTAACTTTTGTCACTAATTAACGAAAATCTTGTTCCCCCTGAAGTGGACCACTTCAATAAACAGCAATAACCTAAACTCAAATAATCTTATAATAGCTTATACCCTGTTACCCATTCTTATTCCTCGTTTTTACAGGGCCCCGGGACAGTTACCCACACTAGAATTTGACAACACTTATAACCAATGTCATCCCCAACTCTCATAACTGTTTAAAACTAACCCTATTCAATATTAAGCGCATAAACTCATTTGTGCTAAAGGCAATCGCACACTAATACAACTGGGTCATAAGCCGATGGTTGCTGCTTAAGTTTCATCTACTTTTCTTTTATTTAACTGCAACTCTGTGCATAACATTTGGCAATACGAGCGGGACAAGAACGCGTCCTGCCTTTCTTTTGACTACTTGTTCAACCCTTCCACCCACACTTATTCAGTGGTTACCTGAAGCAATCGAACACGGGGAGAAAGGCAATAACCCCACACTATTAGACGATTCACGCCAAAGACGCTCGACCCCCCCCCCCCCCCTCCTGTATTACCACACACGAGAATGAAGCGTATTCCTAGCAGCTTCGCTACAAGTGAATGCTGCTCACAACGACATCGCAGCAGTGAGCATTCGCTTTTAGTTTTAAATTAAATTCAGACCTCATCAATATGAATTTAATCTTAATACACGCCAAACCAGCTATAACTAATTCTTTACACATATAGTTCCAGCCTCAATTACTGTTTATTAACACGATAACATGAACGTCAGCACTATTCGCTTGAATCAGCGTTAACCGCAACTCGATACATTTTAATGGAATTGTTCTCCTTCATAGAGTCAAATAACTGTAGAATAAGGGAATCCCTGGTGATTGGAAACAAGGGCAGAAGAGACATAAAAGATCTCACCAAATGGGGCATCTATCTGGCTTGATGACTTCTTAACTTAGCAGTGTTTTCGCATGTTCGCTTCTTTATCAACACGAACGACGCGTTGTCGCCTTGCATTAATTTCATCTTTTTCATTCCAAAGAACACATGAAATTCCGCAGACCAATGAGCTAAAACACTGTTTTAATGTTTACTATACATTGTAGCTCGTTAAACTTAATATTGTCTTAACATAATATATGCTTATCGCCCGAGGAAAACATTTTCAATGATATGGCGGCATTCTAAAAAAAATCGTTGCTATTGCAGAGAGCCTTCCTCTCTCAACAACAACATAACAGCAAAAAACACGAAATATATACAACAGTTGCGTGTTTTTATACACGAAGAGATTGTAATCATTTCTCCGAAATTCAATAATACGAGGCATGTTTTTTAAGTAAGTACCGTTTTGGAATTAAAAAAAGACGTGCAAAGATATCGCAATAATTTTATTTTTACATGAAAGCCTGTACCTTAATCTACTTTTCTACATAATTTCCGTGAATATTGAGGCACTTGTCATAACGTGGCACCAGTTTTTGAATACCCTCCTCATAAAATTCTGCCGCCTGACTTGTTAACCACTGTATCACAAATGTTTTGACTTCGTTATCGTCTTGAAGACGCTGACCACCCAGGTGTTTCTTCAAGTGCAGGAACAAATGGTAGTCGCTGGGCGCCAGATCAGGGCTGTATGGAGGATGATCTAGAGTTTCCCATTTAAAAGATTTGATGAGATCTTTGGTCCGATTAGCCACATGTGGATGGGCATTGTCATGCAGCAAAACGATACCCTTACTCAACTTGCCACGTCTTTTGTTCTGGATTGCACGACGCAGATTGTTCAATGTCTCACAATAAGACGCTGCATTGATTGTCTCATTACGAGGCAGAAACTCCACTAGCAATACTCCTTTTCTGTCCCAAAAAACTGTGCACATGATTTTCCGGGCAGAAATTGTTTGCTTAAACTTCACTTTTTTGGGTGATGATGAATGTCGCCATTCCATGGATTGTTGTTTCGATTCTGGTGTGACGTAGGCCACCCATGTTTCGTCACCAGTAACAATTTAGTCTAAAAAATCTTCACCTTCATTGTGGTACCGCTCAAGGAAAGTCAATGCACTGCCTAAACGTTGGGTTTTGTGCAAATCCGTCAACATTTTTGGAACCCAACGTGAACACAATTTCCGGTAATTCAAGTTCTCGGTCACAATGCGATACAAAACACTACGAGAATATTGAGGAAAGCAGTCGCACAATGATGAAATTGTAAAGCGTCTGTTTTCTCTCACCTTTCGTCCACTTTCTGCACCAAATCTTCATTAACGACCGAAGGACGCCCACTCCGTTCTTCATCATGCACATTTGTGCGGCCATCTTTAAATGCTCTCACCCATTTCCTTACCATTCCATCACTCATAATGTTTTGTCCGTACACTTCACAGATCTCACGATGAATATCGATCGGTTTTACGCCTTTAGCACTAAGAAATCGTATAACAGCCCGTACTTCACAATCGGCGGGACTCACGATTGTCGGAGGCATCTTAAACACTCAGTAAACAACGTATACAATGAAGAATCAGACTGTAATGGCGTCAGTGCGTAGACAAGAGATGTAGTTAACCAGCGCGCATGCGCGGAACGCCGACCGTAGCGCTGCGGCGGCGGAATCGCAAAACGGTACTTACTTAAAAAACATGCCTCGTACATAAAAATGGGATCGCAATTTTTGAATCGCACATTGTTCCAGCTTCCCAAGTTTAAAGATACTACCAACAATGCTTAAATAAATAACCATATAACAACAAAATAAGGCAGTTATTATTTCTACATACACTGATCGGAAGAAAGTAATTGGACACTTTCGATTTTAGACGTTTTGTCGAACATCTAGAAAAATACTTGACGAATTGTCCTGAAATTTCAGGGGTGTAAAAAGGATGTTACACCTCATATATTTCAGTGAAGGTTTTCTCCCGAAGGCAAATAGGGGACCAGCAAAAATGTGAACCAAAAAAATAATGTTTGGAATCGCCCTGTAAAACATAGTGCTTGAAATGCATTGTAGCTGTAGCATATGCTTAAGAGGCTTGTTTTACTTTTCTGTGTTCATTTGTATGAGAATAGCACGTGTATTCATGGAGATATAAAGGCTTCTTTAAAAAGGTCGAAATGTTTTCGTAAGTTTTTTTGTTTATAACACGCAGGATTTTCAACCCAATGCAATGCCATTTACAGGAAACTTGACAAACTACAGTACAGACAACACCCTGCAATCAGAAAATAAAAATATTGAATATTTGATGAAATATGAGCATTTTTACTAAATAATGTTTAACTGCGCATGCATTACCAAATTGTCTTTTGCATAATTTATTAGACAAATGTATAGATATACTCTTATATATCGTGAAAATTGAGAAAGATATCACCGATAGAATAAGTTGAATTTCAGTTGCTCTCGAAAATAAGCAAAACGATAAAAGGGTTTCTCCAAACTTTTATTTTTGGATTGGACACCAGTATCAACTTCTTATTACGCTGATATGAAGTCAATATTTTTTCATGTCAGCGTAAGGAAAATTTGGAGAAAACCCCTTATCATTTTGTTTATTTTTGAGAGCAACTGAAATTCAACTCATTCTATCGACGATATCTTTCTGAATTTTCCAGATATTTGCTTGGGCTTTTTATAGGAGTAGCTCTAAACATTTGTCTAATAAATTATGCAAAAGACAATTCGGTAACGCATGCGCATGCGCAGTTAAACATTATTTAGTAAAAATGCTCATATTTCATCAAATATATTTATAATTTCATATCGTCCATTTTACAATACAATTTTTATTATTGTTTAGATAGATATATTTCGTCCTTTCGGACATCATCAGTATTTTACAGTAAAATACTGATGATGTCCGAAAGGACGAAATATATCTATCTAAACAATAATAAAAATTGTATTGTAAAATGGACGATATGAAATTATAAATATATACACCATACAATACAACGTGTGTAAAATAATGAATCTTAAAGCTTAAAGTCAGTAGATTTTAAATTGCAAACAGCTTTTTAGAAATTATTATTAGTTTAGACATTATTTGGATTTAAAAGTAAAAGAGTGATGTTAGAATAAGAATATTCCATTATTTTGGGACGCAGTTGTATTAGTGATGATCTAAAGATGCTCCAAGACTGGTTTCAAGTACAAGGCATGAAAATTAACACTAGGAAAACTGCTACCTTGTGTATTGATAGGAGTGTTTAGAGACAGATTCAAACTCAAAAGATATTAGGATATATTATGATCATGACTAAAAATTTCGTACACATGTAGAACATGTTATTGGTATATGTAATAAATTAAGATATCTTGTGCAGAAACTATGACGCACTTTAACGAGAAAAGAAATGATTATCATTCTGAAGGGAAAGATACTACCTAAAATTATATATGGGCTGGTAATATGGATGCCAGACAATAAATATATACAGGAGAGCTTAAAAGTTGCTTATAATAACATTGTTCGTACTGCATTCAATCTACCAATTAGGTGTTCAATTACACATATTTGTAATGAATATAAAATTCTTACCTTTTCTTCGATGAAAATAATGATTAAGATTAGGGAGTTAGTTAAAGCCTTTTTAAATATTAATCATCCTGCACATTTTATTTATAAATGGTTAAACACTTTGGCAGATGTGAGACAAGCTAAACGTTTACTTATTCAACTGCCTGATATTATCTCGATGTGGAGAGAAAGATTTTCCCCTTTTAATACTATACGAACATGGAATAAAATGTCTCAAGAAATTAGAAAATCAATTATTAAGTGTGAATCAGCG
>JAHWFO010014600.1:0-19645 GCA_023313115.1 Rhysida immarginata
AACACTGTTTCCGTATCACTTTGGTTTTATTCTTTTATTTTCAGTAATTATCGTGATACTAGTCATGAACTTCAACATTCCTAATTTAGCTCGATCTTTCACAGAGCCTGTAGCTTCAAATCTTCTAACCGTTCTCTCCAGAGTCGATTTGAGATAGGATCCATGCCAATTCGAAAAGTATCATTGAAAATATCTCTTGCTTCCAAGTATGACCTTTTCTATCACCCCAGCCTACCATCATCAGTAATGATATTCTTTCTTGTTCATTAAGATGAGCCATTCTGAAAGAAAAAACACTTTTTGAAGTCAAATTTTTCTTTACAGATGAAGGTTCATCTGTTTGAATCAACTTAAACAGTTGAACTAATGTGTCATTTAAAAAGTACATACCAAATGGATGAAGCACAAAAAATCATAACAAAAATAGTTCACTTTTTGTTTACGTATTTATTAATAAAGAAAAGAATTTGTTTACAAGCGGAAAGAATAAGAAAGAGTAATTTGAAGGATTTTATTATGTCATTGTTAGATTTTTTTCACAAATCTTATTTTCCATGATAACAAAACCATCCATCAAGAATTAGACATGTTACAATATTGCATTCAAATACTGTATTGAGTATGTTAATTATTTTAATTGTCTTAAATATTTTCATTGAAAAAATTGATTTCCTCTTAATTATACCCCCGGGAGGGGGGGTGGGGGTGGAAAGTTTTATGGTATTGAATACAGTTTTACACGTGGAATCTGAATCTGCAATAAAAATGAGGGTTTCTATTTAAGATTTTAAAGTTGCCCCCCGCTCCACCCCTGGGGGTGGGGGTGTGGGGTCGTGTTTGGTGTCATTCGATAGATTTTCGCGAAATATTCGACCGTCCCGCTTCTTTTGGCACACCCTGTATAATCGATTACTCCCATTTCCACGGCTACGTCCAATTTATATGGTTCGCTCCCATTACTCCGTCGTCCAGCACGAAGTAGTAATGGAAATCGCACAGAACAGTATGGAAAGTTTTCCAGGTCATAATACTGCTTGAAACGATCCCAGATGGAGTGAGCGAATGGACACTCATAGAATACGTGTTGGACGGACTCCTCAACACCACATACTAAGCAACCAGCAGACCTCACCACTCTCCACAGGTGTAAAGCGTTGAAGAGTGATGAATCCGTGGTGCAGCAATCTCCATTGGTAGCTGAAAACTGAACGTTCAAATGCAACCATTTGATTGCATTCAAAATGCTCGCCCACGGATAATCTGAGTGAAAACGAAAGATGTCGGTGGTCTCACTCAAACTGGTCTGCTGGAAAAACCAAGAGAGCTTTAAGTGACCCCACTCTTGGGAATCTAATTGTCGCAATCGGGGAATAAATGTCACTAAATCGAGTTGGAAGTTCTTTGTAAAGTCCGGTTGCATGAAGATCGTAAATGGATAACGGTAGCCTATTCACCTTAAAAAAGAAACGCAGGTGAAGAAAAACAAAGTTCGCCCAAATCGGAGGAGGGAGAAGAAACACCCGAATCATAGCAGCCATCCTAGCTGCTTGAAGATAAGGTCAAAGATTGGGCAATCCAAGTCCCCCTCCCTCAAATGGGGTAAAAAGGTACGCAGAGCGAAGTGAGTGACGTCGGATGTTGTTTCCCCACACACAGTACACGATTTCTCTACGCACTTTTTCCAGAAGCCGATGAGATGGCAAGGTGAATAGGCACTTAGTAGTAAGTATAGGCAACACATGCGTTTTTATGAACCTCACCTTGACAAGCATTGAAGTTGAGAAACGAAAATTCTTGCCAAGGCGAGAGACACATTTATCAATTAATGTTGCCAGTGGCTCGAGTCACTATTCGGTAGAAAAGAAAAGACGTAGTCTAACACTGTCACCATTGCAAACAACACTTGAATATTTTGCACAAAACAAGAATGATTTCTTAATATTCAATTCCTTATATAGAGTGCAATGAGTGGCAAAAAGTTCATTGTCATTAATGCCTATTAACGTTTACTCCATTTGGCTAATGAATTCCAGAGCACATAACGTAACATATCACATATCAACACTCAGCCTTAATGAATTATAAGCTTACATAAGTAAACAAACATAATATACTTAATAGCTATAAGAAAGCATATCTATAGCCGGCTTAAACTCGATGTAATGAGCTCACTGAAGCCCGCTTTAAACAAACTGGCATTACTGCCTACAATTAAAGCAACACTTTCTAACATGGTCGTTCGGTCCTCGATAGCACTTCTCATTATTTGCGGCGACTCGGGAATCCATGACTGTGGAGGAAAATTGCTGGCACTGCTCTCCTGCTGCCACGTTGGCGAAACCTCCGCCACGCTTGCTTGCCTGCAAGGCGTGTTCGCTGGCTGCAAAGCAGATGGCTTCTTCGACGGACTCCATGAAATCTCCGACGAATTACTTCCCTCTTCACTCAGCCGGTTTATCATAGACAGATCGCTGCCATGACTTTCCCGAAGTCGAGAACGGATCCGGCGTCCTTCTCCTTTGGCCGCGCACTCCTTTTTCCTCCCCTCGTTCGATTTCGTCTCCTTCTCCCGCGCAGTTCGCCATCGAAGCTCCCATTGGTCAGGACTTGATGATCGCTCTGACGCCGTTGCTGATGTCGCATTCTCTCTCTCTCTCTCCCCGAGTGCCAGAAGACCCGAGAGTGAAAGCGAATGCTTACGTCATCGGAATTCGCATTCCGTGACAGGCATACATCACTTGAAACAAAACAGTGCGTGGGCGAAACCGATACAGCGCCGAGCGAAGGGACTGCTTTCTCTGCCGCCTTTCCACTATTTTTCATTTACTGTCACAAATAGACAACCAAAGATATAGATATAGGCAGGCGGGTTTAACGGTAAGCGGACTAAGCGGCCGCGTAGGGTCCCGGGATACCATAGAGCCCCGAATGTTATAAAAAAATAGACAAAGTTTAACGGGTAATTATTTAAGTAATTGAAAGTAAGTTAATACATTTTATGGAAGGAAGCTTTAGATATTAAAATCAAATAGCAGTAAATTTTGAGGGCTCTAAAATTGAGGCTCCTAATTTCTGTTTAAGGGTCCCAAAATTTTTACTGCTTCGGGCATCCGCAATTATTGCAACCAGATGCTCTGTTCTTACTGTGACAAAAAGGCCAACTTTATTGAGTTCTCCTATTCTGTTTGTGGAAACGCACAGAAATCTGTTAAAGCTTGTAATCATTGACAGTACAATTTTCTGTAATTCCCATGTTGACTCTCTTCGTCTGAAGGCATACAGAGTTTTGGTACCATTCTGCGCAATGACGCCGATTTTCGGTGCTCTTCTACGAACCTAGCGTCAATAAACTTCGGACACCAAGTAATTTGGCTAAAAACATAGTGAAAAGTGCATACAGAGGATTGCAGTCTAATGAAAATAGATTTACTGAGTATATGTAACAATATCAACATCGATTTAGAATCGATTTAATGGTGTGAAATAATTTATTCAAATTTATGTAAAATTGCGTTGTCAACAGGTTTCAAAGAACTTCGTACACAAGGGGTCGCCAGCATTTAGAACTTTCCTGAAGGCTTTAAAAGCACCGTCCACGCGAGAGCACAGTATTCGTGTTGTTTTGAACCATGAGACGTAGTAAGCCATTAGAAACGTGTATACGGCAAAAAAGTATATAGCAGTTCCAGAATAACAAATCCCAGCGAGCCCATGAATTATCAGTTCCACTCTCTCTCTACTGTTAATGGGATCATCAAGCGTTTCAGAGAAATCGGGAAAACAAAACCAGGGACTGCACCAGGCAAGCAGCGATTATTGAATGTTAGGGACCTACCAGTATTTCGACTTTACATTGTGAAAAACAGGCATGCTCCCATAAGTGAAATGACTGTTTGGGCTCGAGAATATTTTCATATACCCATATCCGAAAGCACAGTCCGCCGTTACATCAGAAGATACAACTATTACTTATACGCTCCAAAGAGGAAGCCATTTATGAGCACTGTAGCTAAGCGTCGCCGAGTAGCATGGGCCAGAACCCATCTAATGTGGACCCTTGCTCAGTGCAATAGTGATGAGTCCACCTTTGCATTGATGTATGGCAACAACGGTCGCAAGGGTGCAAAACTACGGTCTGCAGATTTGTAAACTGGACAGGGTGCAAAATGTCTTCCGAAGCGGAATTTCTGAAGCGGAGTTTCTGAAACGGAATTTCTCGAATTTTGATATATCCGAAGGTATATACCGTTTGTTTCAAAAGTTCCCGAACGCAGGAGATGACTTTCCCTGCATAACGTACTTTTGTGCAAATAAATGCTGAAGGGCTGGTAGACAGGAGCCACTGTCTCTCAACCTCTTTTTATTAAATTAATGGATGCTCCCAGTCGTTACGAATCCCGCTATTTATTTTACATAAATGCAAATACGCGAATATGAGAGTGAAATAAAAGGTTTTAAGTAAAAAATCTTAAAGTTTTATTTATAAAACCAACGGTATACGGTATTAAGCTTATATCGGTACAGTAACAGTTTAAAAACCGTTTATTGCGCGAGAAGAAAGAAATGAAATACATTATGCAAGAACGAGCAGAGATGGTTCTCCTTTGTGCGAGAGAGGATTTGACGTTGCACAATGCCGCCGACGAATTCCATGCCCGACATCCTGACCGCCCGAAGCCTTCAACAAGTACTCCTTTGACTCTGATGAAATGATTTCGACAGACAAGAAGTGTTGCGGACAGACATCGGCAAGGTCAACCACGTACAGGACAGGTCCGCAACAAACGGCGGCGTTGTAGCAACAATTGGGGCTTATGGCGCACACGCCCTACGAATCAGCCACTCTTCGGTGTGGCGCATCTTGCATGGTTTGAAGTTCCACCCTTTCAAGATGCAATTTCATCAAGAAATGACAGACGTTGACGAAGATCGTCGAGTGCAATTTTGCGAGATGCTGCGCTATCCCGTCGTATTTGCTTCACCGACGACTGCACGTTCACTTTGCATGGGGAGGTATATCACTACAACTTCCGTTACTGGTCCGACTGCAATCCACATTGGATGGCGAAGGCCATACCCAAAGTCCTCAGAAATTAAACGTCTGCGCAGGTATTATGGGTACTAATGGCGCCATAGGCCCATTTTTCATTGACAGAACACTGGATGGCCCCAAATACCTTCAACTGTTAGAAGACGAGCTTGGTCCAGCTGTTGCCGAGGCAGCAGGCGAAAACGACATTTTGTTCCAACAGGATGGGGCTCTTCCCCCTGATCGCTGGATTGGCAGAAGGGGGGAGCATTGAGTGGCCGCCTCGATCCCCGGATCTTTCCCCGCTTGACTTTTTTTATGAGGCAGGGTCTTCGAGACACGGCCTGCAAACGTTAACGAACTGAAGGAAAGAGTTAGGTATATGATGGCAAATATTCCTCAGGCAATCCTAATCAATGCCTGCAGTATTGCCAAGAGTGAACGGTGAACACTTTGAGCAAATTGTGTAATCTACATGTACGGTTTCCTTTGGGAAAGTAAAAATAAAATAAACACATTTGAGAAAAATGTAAAACTGATTTTATGTAATTTATTTCAGCACATGTTTTATTTTAGTGGCTGGCCGAACATTACTCCTGCTGTCATAGGTTAGGCTTTCCCTACATACTCAAGGGGCAATTCGGGAACTTTTGAAACACATTCTCAGACATCAGAATGAAGACTGATCTTGCCTTTCTTAAGAATATTTTAGTACGGTGGATGCTCCGTGCTATTTGCTGGATATTGTAGTTCCGTGTTGGCTTGAATTAGCTTTGTGAACCATTGTTTAATCATTATTTAATTGAATCATTTATTAAAAAGTTAAAACGTGAAACTGTTGGGATCAAAGAATCTGAAGGTAGTAAAACACCAAGACCTTCTATAAACTAGTAGGCATGAACATGACATCAATAATGTATTGTTGAAGCACTAAGATTGTGACGTTGAACTTACTTCTGTAAGGTTTTGAGAATTAATTAGCCAGAATTAGAACATTCAGATTATTTATGCAAATGAGCTATTTTATTATTCGCGTTCAGGATTATCTATTTAGATTCGGAATTAAGGTTTTATAAAGTTTTAGAAGGATTTAACTTAGAGTAGAATTAAATAAAGTTATTCATTGTTTTAAATATTTTTTATGCGTAGGTGTTAGGAGTTGTTAATAGAGAGCCAAGTTTTAAGGTTTGTCAGAAGGAAAAAATAAGAGTCAGTTTACACAGCTTTGTTTTGATCGTTAGAATCATATTCAAGGTTCGAAATAGTATGGCCAGAGTAGGATAAGTAAATCGGAGAACCGGATGAACAGATAGAAAGCAAGAAAGATGAATGTAAGGATTGAACTTTGGATTTAGAAGAGAGAAAAGAGACAGGGAATGATCACGTGGATGCCGAAGTTTGATTGGTTGTTGAAAATCGGAATTGTTTTGTCAGTTATGCTAAGTGAAAAAGTTTTAGTCGGTAGCAATGTAACGAATCCCGTAGCCGAGTGTGCGGCGAACTACTCATGAATTTTTTATACTAATTCGGCCTCCATCTGGTAATCCTCGGATTCCAGATGGGAAGTTTAAAATTTTAGTATTAATCTCGTTTGAGTTGTAATTTATGAAAATGTAACCGTCAAGTTGAAATTTAGTTAGCTCGCGTTACCGAGGTGGTTTGAGGAGTTTCTATCGAGCTGAGAACCAGCGTCATCAATTACAGTAATTTCATGGTTTGCGAGGGATGTTGCAAGAATGTGTACCGAACCCCGTGGAGTACCCAGATCCAGTACAAGAAGCCAGAGACGGTCTTCCTGTGAGCCACTCCGTTGGAAGAGAAGGAGTAAAGAGATCCAAGAGCGGACAGATTGAGAAGACTCGGTATTGCCCATTTCCAATTCAATGTCTCAATGGCCAATTCTTTAATTCCTCACATGATTTCATTCTTTCTATTTTATATATTACATTCATATTACATTCATATATAAACAGGTCACGTGGAGGCCGGTTTGTGTACCATCGCCTGAGGCGAGGGCGTGGTGGGCGTGGCCGCCGCCATGGCTACGTCGGCAGCGCATTCGTATGTTGGATTGGCCCCCTTGCAGCCCGGATCTGTCGCCTATAGAAAATGTTTGGCGTATTATTAAACGAAAACTACGACAGTTGAACAGCTGAAAACCTATATCCAACAGGAATGGGACAGAATTCCGGTTACGGTGTTAGAAAGATTGGTGTCATCGATGCCCAGAAGATTACAGTGTGTCATCAAGAGGAGAGGTGACGCCGTGCTGTCCCAACTTTTTTGGGAGTGTGTTGCACGTGCCAAACAGGAAAACCACCTGTATCTTTCTTTAAGCATATAAGATATGTGATCCCATGCCTAATTTATCGTTTATGTATTGTAATGCGTTGAAATAAACGGCAATACAATAATCCAAACAAATGTGTTGGTGTTCTTCTTATATGTTGCACTGTCCCAACTTTTTTGCAAATGAGTATTGTACATTTGTTGAATATTGAATAAACATTATATGTTAAATTGTTAAGTCAGTCTAAGTGCCTATTCTTTTTTCTAGGCCGGGCCTGTTTAAGCGGAGGTATCTTTTATGTAAGTGGGATAAATCCTAAATTATCATAAACTTTGTGAATAGTCACAAATTCACTGGCGCAGTCTTTTACCTAACATAATTATAATAAGTTACTCGACCATAAATCTATGAATATTATCCCCTGGAACCCTACACTTCTGTAATGGCACCACCCGAGGCTAATGAGAAAGACAGACTCCGGCAAAGAAAACTTACCTTCATCGTTTCACTGACTGTTAAAATCCAAGACGGAAACAACGAAGATGCATTGTTGCTAGATTTATCTTGGTCAGGTGACTTTTCAATGCCGGAGCCTGTCTTTCTCTTTAGTCGCGTAGCACCTCGGCCTTCTAGATATTACGTCAAACTGGTGGTGCTATTACAGAAGTTAGTTCAACGTCACAATCTTAATGCTTCAACAATACAGTATTGACGTCATGTTCAGGCCTGGTAGTTTCTAGGACGCCCTGGTGGCACCATCCGAGCAGCGTTGCCAACCGTGTAATAATTGTTACATTTGTGCATTGTTTAGCTTGTATTATAACAATATCTAATAATAAGTTTTTCCATCTAAAAACCGGTAAGCTGGCAACCCAACGAGATAACAAGGCCTGGAAGCAAAAAAGTCACCTGACCAACTGGGTGCTAGCAACAATCCAACCTTCATTGTTTACAAAACACTGATTGTTATATTTTCCATGTTCAGGCCTGGTAGCTTCTAGAAGGCCGTGAAAGCACGCACAAATAAGAACTCCAAAACCAAGGATAATCTCCAAATTGGAATTCAACACAGACGAAGAATGGCAACATCAAAAAAATCTACAAAAATCTTCTCCAAAATTCTGATACACGCTGTGAAAACACAGTGAACATTCATAAAAGCTTTAATTATTTTAATTTAGACCCCTTTCACACGAGGCCACCATGGTGGCGCGGCCGGGTCATTACACTGATGATAGTTGAACCTTTCACACGTGGTGGTGACCGCGCCATTGGACGCGTGGCCAGAAGAGGGGATGTGCTCCATACGCGATTCTTCGAGCCACCAGATTGATGGCGCGGCCGCGTCGTTACACTGCTCACAGTAGAGCCTTTCACACGAGGTCGCGCCACCACCATTGTTGGGAGTTGAGGAAAGGCGGTTTCCATAGTAACAAATCGTTTGGGGCAACGTGAACAAAGGGTGACTATTTCCTATACCACCCCTCGCAAACACCTGTGCAGCCAGTTCGCCAGCTGGGTGTTTGCTTATTTCCGTGTTATTTCCGTGAATAAAGGGTGACTCATCTCTGGTAGCCTCGTTGGTGGCAGGAGAATCTGAGCACGCCACCAGGGAACACGCCACCAAAAAGGATGGTGGCGCGGGCGTGGTGGCGTCGTGTGAAAGGGGCCTTATTTAATCTAATTTAGGGGTGGGCACGCCTAAGGTTTATGAGAGCTGCATTCTGGTTTTTTCATACATTATAAAGAGTTATTGCCCACGTTGATCTAATTATTTAATATAATTATGTTCAAATGTTAAAGTAATAATCAAAATTTAGCAAATGAATCCTTTAAATATATTTTAAATTCTTCGAGATTTTTAATGTATCTTTAAGAATGTAAATAATCCTCATTCCTGGTCTCTAGACGTAATAATAAACAAGAAATAGTAGACCAAAATAAAACAATGGGTAATCTAAGTTTTATTGTTTGTTTTAAAATCATAAAATACGAGTTCCTAAGGTGATCCTGAAATACGAATTCAACATGTCCTGATGTTTTAGAATACACAATAAATGTTCAGATAAAGCATTATTTAGTGTCTTTGCTATTACCTGATCTGTTGCTTGAGTAAGAAGTCTGCAGTTATGTTAACGATTTTGCTTTTCATCATTTTCCACTATCAAATGGTATGATGATTTTTTTAAATTTAACTATATTTAAGATCGACCGATTAAGAAATCGTTTAGATTTTAAAAAAATATTAAATGCTTCATAAATAATAATATAATATCCTGAGCAGATAAAAAGATATCATTTCGAGAATGCATTTCATTTTTAGCATGTCATGTATTTTAGAAACATGTTATTGTTGAAGAACCATAACCTTAAAATGAGCATGACGCGAAATTGAAACCGCATTACTTCCTGTTATCGCTCAATAAATAAAATATTGGTAAGGTCTCGAGAGATCTATTATTCATTACAACAAAAGAATTCACCATCAAATGATATAAAGGACAGGCACGAAATATGAGATAGATCCACTGCAATGCCTAAGAACGAGATTCCTTAAAGCGAGTTTCAAAGGAAGTAATTGAAAATGCGAAGGCAAATTTCATTACAATAGTAACAACGTTTTCCCTAGCATTACATTCCCTAGCGTTTTCATAGATGTCAATAAATTTGTACAGTCGCACAGTGCGGCCGATTGCCAAAAAGCTGGCCAAAATTCGAAAATTCAAGTATTTCACTCCAAAATGGAATCTTAGGGGTTTTTGGGGTCGCTGATTACAAATTTTATGTCAAATGTACGGAAATTCACCCCCTTCACCCCTAATCGACCACCCCCTGGGGTATAATATCATGTATTATTTATCATAATCAAGTTACATATCGTTTTTGAGGGTTTTGGGGTCGCTGATTACGAATTTTCTGTCACAATTATAAAATTCGAAATGGCAAATACAAGATGGCGTCACCCAAGGCGTTTTAAACCCCAAGCGAGCCAACCTCACATAAGAATTATACATAATATATAAAACAAGTGATTAAATTATAGTATAATATGATAATATCGATTGAAGTAAAGTACATAAAAAAATAATATTACATTAAAAAATTTCCGTTGTCCTCAAGATCATTAACATCTATATCGGTTTCCGACTCAGAGGCTGAGCTGCTATCTACACTTTCTAAGATTATTTATAAGATTATAAGATTATTTTTATAGTTGAGAGAAAATTCTGAAAAAAATCATATGGGTTTTTTGAAAAATTAACGCATTCGATTTGTTTAAGAAAAATAATATCTTATCGCAAAAGTTGTTGAATAATTATTTGTTTAAACAATTTATTAATGACTTTTGGGCAACATTATTATTGATAATTGTTGTTTAAGGCATGCCAAATGTTGATGAATTTTTTCAGATTTTTATTGCATCATGAAGTACGGAAATTTCAATAAGATTAAATTTTTGACTGGGAGGTTTGGGCAAAGCATCCTTAAAAAAAAAACCCATAACAATTCAAGTGGCAGGAGGTGGCAGCTGAATTTTGGCTTAATCGATAGTTAATACTTTTCCAAGTAGCCTCCAAAAGGTTAGAAGACAGCATTCGACAGCGTTTTATTGTCATTTGATTTGAAAACTCAAATTTTATTGGAAAAAAAACGAAAAAAGTACCCTTATTATGCTGCTAAAAATTTTCTGTCAAAGAAATGACATTTACAAAAATTTTTACGTATTTTACTAACCTTCAAACATTTGGTTTTATTAGATTTTCTTTGCTGCACGCGCTTTCACACGTTTAAAGATTTTGCCGAATAACTACACCAATAGTGCGCTTGAAAAAAGGCCAAACTCCAACTGAAAATAAAGAAAGAATTTGGGGTATAGGACGTTACTCTTAACCATTTTTAATTCTTATAGGACCCCTCTAGCCAACTGCATGCTAAAAAAATCTTATCTAGACACTTTTATTTTTCGAGTTTTGACCAGCTGTTTGGCAATCGGCCGCACTGTGAGTCGTATTAAAATTTAATGTGTCCAAAAGTATGGCATCCTTCATTCTTGCGTTGTCTGGCTTAATATGAGATTGTTGGGAGACCTAGGTGACTGTAAAACTTGGTAACTTGAAAGCAATTCACTCCAACAGCGTTTGGTGCGCTGAAAGGAATTTGGAGAGGTTGTGAAGATTGTGGACGACACTCAGCTTCCCTTTTTACATTGGTCCGGCCCGCTAGCAACATTGCGGCGACGTCCGTGCGCACATTTGCATAAACATGTCAGGTGGTCATAATATGCTCACTCATTGTATATTGCACAAACTTTACCTTGCATTGTTGGTCATGAGATATATATTGTTGATCCTTTCAGAGTGTTTGTGAATTGCGTTTTGATACCATTGTTGTTACCTATTATTGCACAAACTTTGCCTTGCATTGTTGGCCATGAGATATTTCTCATTAATATGCCTTGTCATAACCATGAATATCGATTTTTTATCAATAATTATTATTCTTTCAAAATCATGCTTTGAAGGTCAAGTATGCAAAATTTCATCAAGAAACAAACAAACCCACAAATATCCCTATATACCCTGTCATATCACTGAATTATGACCACCCGTTTAGTAATGGGAGTAGCCACCCTTCGCCGCTCTAAATGTGCGCTGTATGTGTCCGATTGCATGGCACACCATTCCGCTTGAAGCGCTGTCCACAGAGCTTCGAGAGTCATAGGTGGAGAGTCCTGCTGCCGTACATGGCGATGAAGGTGCTCCCACAGATGTTCGATTGGATTGATGTCCGGCGAATTAGCGGGCCAAGGGAGCACTCGAAAGTTAGTAGAGTGTTCCTCGAACCAATCCAGAAAGAGACATGCCTTGTGGCAGGGTGCATTATCAGCTATTTTTACAATCTTAATCCAACGCGTTGGAAGAATTTTGCCTTGTTAATATGATTTCTCTACTTTATTTGAATTGATTGGTTTAAAATTTATCTGTTCCCTTGAGATAACCTGTTGAAGAGAATCGCGCTATTGGTTAATTGAATTGATAATAAATTTATCGTACGTACGGCTTGTTTCTTTGACTCGTGATAATTATATTAGGTAATTGTATTATATTAGAACTGGGTAAACAACTAATCATGCTGCGGTCCAGACAAAGGGACTTGCAATACGTATATACTGTATATAAATTGTTTCGTCCGGTTTGCGGTTCCCAAATCTGGACTTATGATTGGCTTAAAGTGGCATGAAGAATAGAATAACCAAGAGGATGACTCGAAAGAAGCTCGATCGCGTCCGCTAAGAAAACTCTAGCTCCAGCCACGATACTCATTGTTGTGGTTCATTAAGTTATGTTAACGTAAGTAAGGTTAAGTTAGATTAGTTTAGTGTAAGCATAAGTATCGTAACTGGCGCTAGCATCAAGTAGAGAACGGAGCTGATATCTGGCCAACAGCAAAAAGTTGAGCAAGAATCAAATGCAAGAAGAGAGGTGGTTACTTTCGCAGAAAAATGACCTATGGATAGAAACATGATACCGGAGCAAATTAACATGAAGCGACAAAGGAATACTTTGTTAATACTTTTTGTCATTGCCATCTGTAAGATGGAATGAAGTGATAAATGAAAAAAAACATTCTATGACTTAGGATCAAAATAAAAATCTGCCTACTGAGCTATGCTGTCTACACGTGTCTTTTGGACTTCCATGAAGCCAGATGATGGAGTGGACTTTTGGCCTGGAAATCAGTTTTTTTTTCTTTTTAAAGTTGATTCTCTAAAAAATCTTTCCTTTTCTTGATTCCTTGAACTGTGGTGCTTTAGGTGATTTTACTGCAGGGCAATTACACCAGAACAGTTCTGCAATGAAACACTGATACATTGGAAGATGCAGTCCGTAAAGTCTTTCCTGCAGGACATCTTCCGAAACAAGTTTAGACGAAGGAAGGTACTTTCAACATCTTTTGTAAACTTGTGCGTACCCTCACCACTTAATATAGTTCATACCAAATGTAAATAAAGTGCTGTATTTTCTTGTTTATTGCATTACTGCTTTAGGTTTTTACTTCGGAGAGACTTTACGGACACCCTGTACGAAGGAAAGTATAATGCTGCAATGTAGCAAATTTTTACCGGATACTTCCATTACCAAAAAGTGGAAGGCAAAACACAGGGTGAAAAATTCGTAAAAAATTTTATTCTTATTATTTGGATATGCCATTGAAACATATGTAGCCTAATATAAACAAAATATAAATGAATCTGAATATAAATGGTCAAATTAATCCAGAACCATAGCTAAGAGGAACCATAGCTCCTATTACGACGATTTTTTTCTAAATGACTTATTTGACTCTAATGAGCCATTTTGGAGTATAAAAGCAACCCCCTCAGAGAATAATTTTTCATGAAAATCGGTTCGTTAAATTATCCATTTACAAACTCAGAGGATAACTTAACTAAACCTGGATTCACTAAGAGTTTTGCCATGAAGAAATATGTTGGTGTTCTTTTGCACAGTCGTTTGCAGGGATACTTCCCAACATCGGCGCCGAATTTGGGGGGGGGGGGGGGACCCTTTTGCAGTATTTAAGTTTTTATTTTTTTTTGGCCATTCTTCGGGAGTGTGGCCCCCCCCCTCCCAATATTTCCTGAAGTTGGCGCCTATGCTTCCCACCCAAAAAAGGAGTTCCAGACTGCAAAGCATCCGTTAACTGCTGAAGGGTACGCGGTGATTGTTCCATAGCACGCACTTGACGATCGAGGTGATTCCAAAATTTCTCGATTGGGTTGAGGTCTGGCGAATTAGAGGGCCAGGGAGTACTTGAACTCTTGGCCGTGTTCCTCAAGCACCCTGGAACAATTGCAGCCGTATGACACGTTGTTCCAGGAACGTGCCATCCCCCTCTGGGAAGAAATTCGCCATGTTTGCGTGTACTTGATCTGCAATTATGAATAAATAACCGAATCGGCTGAGAGTGCCTTCCAAAGTATCAGTGAGCCCAGACAATGCCATGAGAACAGTCCCCACACCACGACGCTGCCGCCACCAGCCTGGATTCGTCCAACAATGATTGCAGGATGTTTGTTCTCGGAGGTTTCTCGCCTCATCCGCCAATGGCCGTCACTTCTGCAGGCCCGTAGCCAGGGCGGGGGGGGGGCGAGGGGGGTCGACGACCACCCCATTATGGAAAAAGGTCCGACTCAGTAGAATTTTTGAAAAAAGGTCCGGAATTTTTGAAAATCGACCCCCCCCCTCCCCTAAGATAACGTCCTAGCTACGGCCCTGTTCTGTGGAGAAGAAATCGTGAGTCATCGGAGAAGGCAACCTTTTTCCAGTCAGAAGTTTCTGTTCCCCTGTTGGGTCCCCTGTACTGTGATTATAAAGACATGTCTGGTAGCATCCTCGTTGGTTTCGAAGCCCTTCACACACCTTCAGAGTCGACGTTCACCTCTCTCGTCAATGGCGTGGTGCTCCACATTTCCCTTACCATTTATTTTGAACGGTCTCATTTTCCCAGTCATGGTACACTTTAACTACAACAGCACGAGAACAGTTCACAAGCTGTGCGGTTTCCGAAATACTGCCACCCTTAACCCAAAAGCCGATTAACATCCCCTTTCCTAGATCTGATAAATCACGCTTCTTACCCATTGCAGCAATGAGTGATATGTTTTTAATAGTGGAAACCTACTTTATACAGTCACGAAGACAAACGGCGCCTGGGCCATCTAGTTCTTCGGCTGGGCAACCCCGAAGACAAACTTAGGGGTTTGTCAAAATAATGTGACTCGACCCTGTAAGAAATTAAATCATTATGGCGGCAACATCACCTTATCGATATTTCGCCAAATTTAAAAATATAAGCGTAAGGGAGGAAGTTAACTTAAATAAGATAAAAGGAAATAGAGCTTGCAAATTCCAGGAAATAAAGTCGGTAGAGAAGAAGGAAGAAAATAAGGAACAGGGAAAATTTCTTTTCGGTAGACATACGCGGTTAGAGCTTTGCAAAAAGGCTCCCATAATGCAACGCGTAACACTTTCTTCACTGCAAACTCTTAGTAAATCCAGGTACATGTATATGCATTTATATATTTTTCCTGAAAGTCAATTGAATCTTTTTAGAGATATTTATTTTTATTCTATAAAAGAAGACATGACCTGAGCCAAACTCAATAAACTCAACATGTACGGATTCCTCTCTGAGAGACTAATAAATTGTTAACCGTTCATGAACCAATTTTCAGTTAAAAAGTTTAACTAACCCTCTCCTGCAACAAAAAATGTTTTCCTTTTCTTTCTAAAGTTGAGCATATGAGGGATCTGTGTAAATGTATCATTCCACCATTACAATTTATTTCTTTTCTTGTTTAAGGTGGTCACAGAAATATTTGAACCGGCATGCGGAGAAAAAGCTATACTTGGATCCGATGACGAAGTTCATCTTAAGAGCCCAAATTATCCCTCTCCATACAATGCAAACAGTCACTGCTCATGGCTGTTAAATGTAGGTTTTATTATATTTAGTGTGTCTCTCTGAAAGTGAACCAATTTCTAAAATACAAATCTTTCGATGGAGAGAATCATTGTACTTTCGATTATGGAAGTCAACTTCAAAATGCGCAATAAAAACTCAGTTTTAATTTTTTTTTCAGATTGTACACAACATTTTAATGGTATTTTTTCCAATTGATCCAACCAATTAGGAAATAAAGGCACTGAAAGTATGGTGTGTTTGGATTTTAAAAAATGGATATCAATGTCTTTATTTGAACATAACATTTTTACAGTAATGAAAAACAATGGGCCTATAATAAATGTCGCCATAATAAATGTTCAAATGCATGTCTATTTTAGTCTATGCACATCTGTAGGCGATGTTGCCGAGACATTTCTGAATGCAGTATCGTTCCTCCCTCCAACGCATTGCACGCAGCTTGGATCCTGCACTGCATTTCCTCAGATGTTGTTGGTCGACTTCTATAGACCCGTGGCCTCCGCATCGCCTCTCATTTCAATGCTTTCCTCCGTGTTAGCGGAAGTTCAACTTTTTAACGCTAGAGGGGGATCATCAGGGATAAAACAAGGGTGGATTCAAGCTTAATCTATGGAAGCTACAGACGTTGATAAAATTATTTCGTGAATTTAGAGGAAAAACAAACACTTCGAACGCAGCTTTTTTTTATTAATTTGTATTTTGCTTTTCATTGATTATATATATTTGTAATTTATATTTTTTGTATTCTCTCGTTGAGATGTTTCGTTGTTTTTAAAGTGCTAATTCGTTACGCCCCTGATTCAGTGTTAGTGTAAACTTGCTTGTTTTCAGAGGCCATGTGTTATTAAATTAATCATTTGATAAAAGTACTTTATTTTGAAATTACTGAAATTCAGTTTCGCTTTATGCTGTCATCAGCCCGAAACCTACATTAACAGGTATTTAGTTGTTTTGTTTTTTTGAGTTGAATGTACATTCAACAGCCTGTTATTGGATGTATCAATAAAATCGATAATAATACAGACGATCTCGTCTAGAGCATGATATCAATAAATCGTCTAGAGCATGATATCAAAAAATAGATGGAGGTAGGTAATCGAATGACTACCTTCCCTCTTCATCTGTTCTTGATGATATCGAATCAGAGTAATCGTTTTTTTCGAAATCGGTTAACCAAGGTCTGGAGACGTTTTTTGAGTCTGAACGCAATAGACGGTGGCCACCGAGAAGACTCAAATCGCCCACGTATCAATTTATGCAGACCATTCCAGATGACGTGTGGTGAAAAGCAGTTTAGCATTGTGTATGTTATGTTAAAATGATTGATAAACCAAGAACAGATGAAGGTACGTGTGTGAATACCCCCCCCCCCCCCTTCATCTGTTCTTGATAAAACATTTTAGTTCACTATTTTGTGTGTGAATAATTTCCGATTTTAAACCGATTTTTCACTTACATCGAATATATTGCTCATTATGATAAATGCAGATCGATTTGTATTAAGATTCGATTCAAAAGAAAAACCAACAACGCAAAACAGTAATTCGTTTTCATTAAAATGTGCGAGCGTGACGTTTGAAAAATGTTAAAAATATGTTGGAATAATTTCGTTTCATAATTTCATTCAGTGCAATGAAAACAAGGTCACATAAGGATCGCGTCATTTTCTCTTGCTGAAAATTATACAATAAACCGGTGTAATCAATATTACATAAAGATATACATAAATGTAAATGAATAAAGGAAATTCAGTTAAATAATGATTTTTCTCTAAAGTTTTAAAGTGATAATGTTCTTTTATAACAAGGAGAACCTCCCCTAAGTACATGCAGGGATGGATGAGGGTAGGGTTTTTTTTTTCCACATACTTATAGAATTTTCATTCCACTGTCAATTTGAGCATATAATAAGAATTTCCCTATAAAATCATTTCCATGAAAGATAGTTTTCTTTATTAGACCTAATTTTGTCGTGAGAGCCAGAATTTTGCGAGATAAAGTCGGATGAATTAGCATAGCGATGAGGTAGAAAGTAGTTGTTTGTCCCTGACGAGTGCCAACTAGCGGTCAAAAATTGAAACCGCCTCGGCACGCTATTTCAAGCCCGATGCGGAGGCCTAATATCTCGAAGGCCACGATAGACCTTGCCTGATGAAAAAATCGACACAAGAGGGAGATGGGTGAGTCCGAAGAAAGACTTCCGGTTTTACCGAAACTACCAGAAACCCAGCATGAGCAAAGCGTCCGAGCGAATTCGTGTGGAATTTAAATTTAAGAAATGCCAACTAGTTATGCAGCATTGCATTAGAAAAATTAGTGGGAAAAATACGGGATGGGCAAATTAATCCGCGGGTTCTTTTCTGTATTTTCTAACGCTTTATGAAACGGAAGACGATAGGATCAATTTGTTTTACTTGCTAGGCTAACAAATGTTGCACAAACTGTTCCAGTAAAATGTTTCGCTCTGAGGTTCGGTCCTTTCGATTTCCACGAGATTCGGAACGCCAACAGGCATGGATCAATGCCGTAGATGAAAATAACTGGGTGCAAATTTTCTTTTTTGTCTCACTTTCTTGAAAGATAGAGCTCTTGAGGAAAAAAATAGAGTGCTCTGAAGTGTAGATTCCTTATCTCCTTTCGTAACGATAAAATTGTACGGCACTATGTACTACACAGAAGTAGGAGTAGGCTAGTCTAGAGGTGATAAGCTCGCAACAGGAGGCACTGTTGCTCGCGGAAGTGCTCGTCTGCTTATTTTCAAAATGGCGGTTTGTTTACTATTGGGCAAGGTCTATAAACTGTATCAGCCCTCAAAAAAGGTCGAGAGGAGATGATCAGAGGATCAATAAGGCTATTCAACTAGTTCTCCTTGATCAATTCATCTATAATGGAAAGCGTTCGTAATGGCGATCTGAGTGAGCTTTATGGGAATATTGTCAACCGTTGTTTAAATTGAGGAACAAATTCTTTTTTCTGCCTTTTCTTTAAATCCAAACACACCACTTTCACTGCCTCTATCTTCTAAAAGGTTGGACCAATATTGAAAAAACGTCAATAATAAAACATTTCTAGAATGTTGTGTACAATCTGAAAATACCATTAAATAAGGAGTTTGCATTGCACATTTTGAAGTTGACTTCATTTTCGAAAATAGCGTGTTTTTGTTTGTTTGGTTTTTGACGTAGAACTACGTCTATCAGGGGTGCAGCCGAAGAAAATTTCAGACGCGATTTTTCGTTCAAAAAGTGATATACATATCTCAGTCTATATCTTTCTATCACTATATCCTACAACTATGGTCATTAACTCGTTGGAAAGAGGAAGGTTGAGTCTTGAATAATACCCAAAAATTTCACCAAACGAGCCACTGGGTCAAAAGTTACAGCAAGTTAAAGTTAAGTGAATTTTATGCTCGCCATCGTAATAACGGAGTGGCGCTGCTGCAGCATATACGTGTGCGGCGTGTATTGGAACTAATTGGAGCTAACCATGGCCCACGAGAAATGGCCTGTGCATTTAATATAAAGAAGGCCTGTACATTAGGTATAAAAACATGGAAACACGAGCGTTTCAAGATAATATCATGAAATCCTGTCATCTGCCGGCGAAATCAGTACATCATCATCATTTATATAAAACTAGAAGAGGTACCCGGCGTTGCCCGGGATAATTACACTTGCACAAACTTTTCCTTTCATTGTTAGTCATGAGATATTGATTGTTGGTCCATGCAGAGCGTTTGTGAATTGCGTGTTGATACCATTGTTGATACCTATTGTTGTACAAACTTTGCCTTGCATTGTTGGTCATGAGATATTTCTCATTAATATGCCTTGC
>JAHWFO010014601.1:0-11356 GCA_023313115.1 Rhysida immarginata
TATTGACTTTACAATATAATGTAAATAAGTCTTCAGGAACATCCTGACTGTACAATATATAAGATTTAATTTCCTCCATCAATTCTAACATTCTCTGATTTGATGGAGCAGATTGAATTTAAATGATAAGATTTCTCGGGCAGAAGATTATAAAATAGGGCGGTTTCATCAGCGTTGTTTCGTCACTAGAGGACGCGAAATTTTCAATGTTCAGCTGGTTTGCAAACTGGTTAGCTTTTTCTTTTAGAATATCGCCGCTAATGGGAATATTCTTTTGTCGAGCCTAAAACAAATACAGCGTACAGTACATTATAGAAAAAAAGCTTACAGTAATTTCTACAGCACTGTATTGTACTACATGTATACCGGAATAGAAAAAACGTTAACTTGCTTGTTAACCTTTTTGGGTCGGCCGAGTGCTTTATGGCACTTTTACTCGTTTTTATAATATAGTCAGAAATAAAAATTTTTATCTTTTTATTCATTCAGTCTAAGAAAACGAAAATTACTTTATTCTATACAGGAAACCTTTCTCTATAATAATACAGTATAATTAGCTTAGAAAATGAGATATTGTATTTATTATAATTAATTTAAAATGAACAGGCGTGGATGTTACAAACTAAACGTCGATCTTATATACCCATTCATTTTAAAATATATTTATTCTCTACTTAATAAAAACCTGCTTTTTATGAAATTTCGTAGCTTCCTTGATTGTTCCATACAAGTTTTTCAGCATAAATATATATAAAAATTTTTATATCTTACCTTTACTTCATCCTTGTAATTTGAGTGCCTTCTTTGTTTTCGATTTCATGGAGTTGAAATTTGGCGCCAAATTGCGAGATTGTTATTGCAGTTGGGTATAGGAACTTTTTTTTATTTTAATCCTCAGAGTCTCTTCTTTATTTTAAGTATAATGATAATTCATAAAATGAATTTAGAAAATAGAAATAAAATAAAATGTTGGCGGATTCACAACAATAAGGTGTGACTGCCGCCATGATGACGTCATTTCAGAATGTATTCAGAAACCCCCCCCCCCCCACCAGGGCCGCTTCAATGCTTAGTGATGCTGCGCGATTTGCGGAAAACATCGATGTTCAAACACATCGATGTTTCCAAAACCATTCGATGTTAAATTGATTTTGGAATCGATATAAGATATGTTAAAAAAAACTTTGCTGCTTAAAAGAACTAAAAAATTCGCTGCTATGAGCGCTGAAACTAGAAAAAACGGTGCTGCCATCTGAGAAGCGTACGAGACGTATAACAACTAACAACATCGATAATGCAGTAGCAGGAAAAGCATCGATGCCAACATCGATACTATAAAATCATCGATGTTTAACATCGACATCGCGCAGCACTAATGCTTAGAAAGGTTGGAATGTAATTTTGTTTTTATTCGTTTATTGTTTACTTTATAAACAATTGTTATAAAGATTTATAATTTGGATGTGGACTAGTAAATACTAGTAAATAGACTAGTATATATGCATTCAGAATGTTTATATTATAGTTAAAAATTTTTGGTTAACGTTTCATTATTATGTAAACAGTATTCATTTGTTTATATATGAATTTTCATGTTTATAAACACATGTCATTGAATTTTATAAAAAAATAATACAAATTTTATAATAATAAATGAATATTTAATTTTATTTTAGCATATATGCAATTTACAAGCGCTATTTTTTTGTATAAAATGCACATAAAATCACATTCTCAAGAGCTCTCTGGTGGATCGAGGCGGGGCCTGGATTTTGATTGGTTGTAGTTAGATCTACGCGATTACGTCAACTAGCATTAAATTACGTCATGGCGCCAACTTCAAACCCCTGAAATCTCCACATAGTTATGAAAAAAAATTCATAACATTGATAATAAATAAAATTTCTTAATTATTTTTTAATTCTCATACAGACAATGAAATACTTCACATTTTCAGCCTAACTTACTAATTGGAAATAATTTTCGTTTTTTTTCTAAAAATTCATTAAAACAAGATTAATTTTTCTTTACTCATATTTGTATTTTTCAGAGTTATTTTTAAAAATAAATTATGCACATAATATAAAATACACTATTTCATGTAGTGGCCAAAACATCAATAAAAACTATGCAAAAAAATATTCGCCATAAATAGATATACTTTGGCTAGAAAAAATTTTTGAATAAATTAGCGCAATTTTCCCGTTTTTGATCAAAATTTTCCCGTCCTAAAAGGGTTAAACCATGTTAAAAGTGCCGTTTCCATGTCTTCGTGTGCTGCTTTTCGCATTCGTTTTCTTCTCAGAGTTCCACTCGATTCAGCCTGTTGTCTTATCTTTTCCGAGTTTTTAAGTATCGTTGATAATGTTGACGGTGGAATGTCAAAGTCTCTAGCAACCTGCCCTTTTATAGCATTTGGTTTTTCCGCTGCATTCAGAATTTGTAACTTAAGATCTAATGAAAGATCCTTTCGTTTCCTTTTGCTTGAAGCTGACATTGAATAAAATTCCTGACTGTAATAAAATTAGATAACTGCGTTGTACTGATGAGAAAATTGATTTTGAAACGATGTCGATATTGCACTTGTTTAAATAAAGATTCGAGCGCCATGTGACAGGATTTCAGATCTGAATAGCTGAACCAATCAGATTTCGCGAATCAGGTTTCCCGTTAGCTTCAAAGCACGTGATTCAGATTTAGCGAATCAGATTTCCCGTTAGTTTGAAAGCACGTGATTCGTTAGTTTGAAAAATTCGACTAAATAACCGATGTTTTTTTTATCGAATAATCGACTAAAAATTATCGAATAAAAAGTATTGACTGATTAAAAAAATCGAGTATTCATTTATTCGAATAATTCAGAAGCAATCACATATGAAATGACTTTGAAAATTATTTTTATTAACTTTACACTTCGAAATCTGAAATTTTATCATTAAAATTGTTCCTAAAAGGACTATTTTTTAATAAAATTATGAAATTTTCCTTCGTATAAACCATATTTTAATGAAAATATGTTCGTATAAAGCAGAAAATTTTACATAGTAATTGCTTTCTCGGGAACGGGCCACAAAATGTCTTCTTATTAACCGGAATTTCGTATTAACCAGTTTCGTATTAACGAGAATTGACTGTATATATATAAAACTCCAATTTGATTGACAATTTGAAAATTTTTAATTAGGAAAAATGACATTTTGATAAAAAAGTTTACAAAAAAAAATTTAAACATGCAATATATTTTAAAATTTATTCATTTATTTATTTATAGATATTTATTGTGTTGAAGTATAAATCAACCAAGAACTTATTTTAGCTAAAATTTTCTATATTTTTTCTTTCAACCAAACAGCAAATTTAAACTCGATCCGGATATTATTATTGGATTGACCTCTTTCCTGAGGCATGCTTCCCTGGTTTCAAACCACCTCTTTCGGCGGGATTGAACTCGATCCGGATCGGGGTGTTGAAGCCTGTTTACATGCCACTTTTTGCAGGATTGACTTGAAACTTGTCTTTCGATCCGGATCGAAAGTGTGCATGTAAACGCAGTGAGTGTCAATCAGTGTTGCCTGGAGGGGCTGACAATAAAAGCAATCGTCACTTGAGCATTTCACAGAGATCATTTCATTTTTTACTGTCTTCTAAAAAAGTTTAATAAATAAACAAATGAAATTTTATTTTTCATTTATTTAAAAAATGATAGTTTTTTTTTAATATTTATTATTATTATTCTGTATTCACCACACAGTGGTATGTACAATAAAGCATATACAATTATATAACTATTTTATAATATAATCTATTACACCATTATTAAAATGTTTACATTGGTTGCCACATCTTATATCTTTGCAATCGATGCATAAAATTCTTAACTTGTCTGGCAATAGATGCCATTCTTGAATGGCACTAAAGGGAAAAATGTTACACTTAAAAATTTTTTTTGGGCAATTAAATCTGCTCCTTACACACTTTCTCATTGTAATATCTTTAAACCAGTTCATACATAAATAATTATTAATATTTCTCGTCCTTATTAATTTACTTACTCTAACAATCTGAATATATTTTATAAATTGACTAAAAGATAAAAGACCATGATGGTTCCAGTGAGTAGTTATGGAATCAAATTTTGAAAGTCGGAACAATATTCTTATCACCCTGTTAAAAACAAGTTTTACCCTGTGTATCCTAAACTTATCACAAGAGGTCCAAACCCATCCACAGTATTGAAAATAGGAGCACAACATATTTTTAAAAAACAAAATTTTGTCATTCATGCCTAAAAATTTTCTAATTTTTTTGGCCAAAAATTGTAGTTTTAAAATCTTAACCTCGATCTCATGTAATTGATCGAAGAACAGCAATCTATTATCAATTTTAATCCCAACGATATCTATCATTCCATATTCCCCTCGTTTTTCCCAAAAAACACATTTCTTCGTTTTCTTTTCGTTAAAAACTAATTCATTTTTTGATGCCCAGCATTTTAAAATTTTAAAATCTCTTGAGAACCGATAATTTAAACAATGTCCAGCCATTCCGACTCCTCTATATACAACAAATAAATCATCCCTATAGCTCCAGAGCTCCCCCACTAAATCTAGTTGAAAAACATCTTTAATGTACCAACAGAAAAGATGACCAGATAAAGGACAACCCTGTGGAACACCGTTAAGGCAATAAACAACTTTATCTACTTCTACATTATACTGAATCGGCCTGTTCTGAATACATGAACAGACCAATCTGATATCAGCGTAATTAAAATTATAACTCAACAACTTCTCAATAAGCTTTTTCAAGTTTACTGAGTCAAAAGATTTTCTAAGGTCAAATTTTACAATCTGTATTACTTCATCATAAAGTCTTGCCTCTAAAATTTTATCGTATATTAACTCAAGTAAGTTCACGGCGCTCAAACCTGGTTTACAACCAATCTGTCTCGGATGTAACCCCAAAACAATATCATTCCCCAAGGAGTGGAATATGTATTTCTCTATAATCTTTCCCAACCATTGCGTCAATATAATCGGTCTATAATTCATAATGTCATTTTTACTACCCGATTTATGGATTATAGTTAAGACCCCAAGTTTCCATTCCCCAGGATAAATACCATCACTATAAATTCTATTCATATACATATAAAATCCTTTAAAAAACATAAAACTCATTCTATTTACAACATTAAAATCTATATGGTCCCCCGCAAAGGCAGACTTTCTCTTACTTTGCTTAACAATGCGACAGAATAACTCATAATTAAATGCCAATTTATTGGAACACCCCAAACAAGAAATACTATTCTCGTTTGGTAGCTTTTGCACTTTCTGGAAATCCAACAATCTAAACACTCCTTCTTCGTTCAGAAGACCTCTATTTTCATTCTTTTTTTTTATTATCACAATTTTTTATATTGTTAACAATTGACCAAATATTAGTTTTATTGGACTTTCTTATAGCTGCTCTTTTAGCCTGGGTGCATTTTGATTTAAATGCTTTATTAATACACTTTAACTGAGTATGCATCTCTTGAGTGGCATTAACCTTCTACGCTTTATACATATTATTTCGCCTACAAAATAATTCATTAATTTCGGGTGTCCACCATACCTTCGACACTCGTTTGTTAGTTTTCGTTCTATAAACCCACAAACCGCCATTATCAATCACACTGTCAATAACCATTTCAATGAAATTGTTTTTTCTATCTACCATATTCAAGTTATTTTCATACTGGTAAAATAATTGACATTTAACCAAAAACCAATTAACTTGCTTAGTATTTAAGTACCGATAATCTATAGGGTCACATTGTTTCGACCTGTTTGTGTTCAATTTTTTAAGCCATGTAAATTTAATAACTTTATGGTCAAGCTGAAACATAGTCATCAATTCATTTACTTGTATATTCCAACTCCGAGGGGCAAAAATTTGATCTAACAATGAACTTCTTGAATTACATATTCTCGTTGGATGACAAACATAGGGAATACATCTATACCCCTCAAAAAATTTACAGAGCATATCCGACTCCCCATTCTTTATCAAAAAATCAACATTCCAATCACCAATGAACAGCCACTCATCCGTAGCTTCACAATGATCTAAAATAAGATCCATAATATCTATGACTTTAACATAAATTGGTCTATATACAATACCAACTCTTATCAGCTCTCCACAGGCACTCATAATTCGCAATAAAAGTATGCTTGCACCACTAGTTGCTAAAGATTGACACTCGACTACCGTAATTTCACGCGGATAGCCCGCCTCCCAGATAAACCGCAGGATAAAAAAAAACCACCTTTCCTGTAAAAAAATTCTCAGAAAGTCCGCTTCTCAGAAATCCCGCGGAATATCTGAGAGTTCAAGCCCATGTAAAAAGTGGCTCATTTCAAACTTTTTACAAAGTAGCAATTTAAAATAGTAATTTAGCTACTAATTTTATTATTTACATAGCCATCTTCATTACTTTTATATATTTAATGAAACTTTTATAAATTTATTATTTATATGTGTAAATAATTAGAGTAATCTCATTTTAATGAACGAGCGCAACTCCTTATTTCTTCAGCAGCAGCCATGGTTCTATCAACGCACTCACTGCTAGGTGCTAACCAATAGCGATAGAGAGCATTCTATGACATCATAACATCTTCAACCAATCGTGAATCGCCAAGTACAGTGAATTCCGGCCGAGCAAATCGCCGACATTAACTTATTAACACGTTTTTTTCTTAATAATTTATGAGTGAAAAGTTATGTCACTGGTTAATTATAGTTCCGAGGGGTTAGAATATTAATTTCAATGTTAGAAAAAGATTGAACAAAGACTCGTTAATTTAAAACCATCCATTCAAAAGCCATCGCGTTTTTATCTACAGCAGAGAACAAAATTTGCTTGTTTTTATTAGGAATAATGCTCCGATGTGTCGGCAATTTTACAATTTTACTTTAGCGTCGTTTAGCCACGGAGGATAAGAAATTTACAATTTCTCTTCATCTGTGTTTAGCGATTTTGCTTCATGGATATTATGCATGGATTACGCTAAAGTAAACAGCTCCACGGGAATGCATCTCCCGTAACAAGTACGAGCTTCTGAATGAAAGTGCTCCTTTTTTTCTCTCAACGCTCTGACAGGGATCATTCTGTGAAACTAATATTGTATCTTTCATAACAGTAACTGACAATCACTTTAATTTTCGACCATAATTATTATGAGGTTGGAAAAAAAAAAAAACAACAACAGGAAAATGCTAGGCCGTAGCCACCACCGATAAGAACGAGACCAGGGAAGGGGGAGGACCCTGGCCGAAGCCACTGGATATGTAAAGAAGGCATCGATAAGAAGGACCAGTCATCGGTGGCTACAGCTAAGATTTTAGTGCATAAGTATTATTTTGATCGTTAATAATAAAATCGCATTCGACAGTGATCGATCGTTAACAAATGTTCATACTGATTTCCAAGCAAAAAGATCGGGAATCACGTGACTGAAGTACTGTGAAAAATGTGTACGAAAGCTCAATCGGTGATTTAACTGTTTATCTTCTTCGTACATCAGTTTATATCACAAGTAAGAACAATCTCTACTCAAGTGTTTATTTGCCTGCAGTTGCAAATTTCCAATTTTTTATCGAAGTGTAAGCGAAGGGAAAATCTCTTAAGCCACACGATTGCCTTTTGTCTCCGAAGCTTTCCAACCCTAACATTTTCTGAAATAACTCATCCGAATTCAATTTTTTTATAAATATTTAGATAAAGTTATAATAAATTAGTTTAAACTAACTAATCAATTTCTTATTTACTGATGAAGAGTATAATTGCTTCAAACTAACTAAATAATCCGTATATTTTTCCGATTGCGGAATTGGGAAAGGGTGAAACGAAAAAACGTGAAAACGGCGATTTCGGCTGCTTGTAAGTCAATGTTACTCAAGCGTAGTGAAATCGAAATAAGCGTTATTTACTCATTTTTTGTTCAAAATAACCATCGATTTTTGACTTAAATCTTATTCTGAAGCATTTAATAGACTGTATAGGATGTAAAATCATAGATGCCAATTTATTCACAAACATTTGAAAATCGGAAAATGTCTTTTAAACATCCGCGAGTGTGAAATTTCGTACACTCTATCTACATAACGGCAACTCGTTATAAAAAATGGACCACTGTACTTCATAAATTACTATCAGAAATAAATGGGCAAATTTGTGAAATATATTATTTTGTAAACTTCTCATCTATTTCTGTTACTCATCTTGCCATCTTGCAGAAATCACTTTATAGGTTTACCATTTATTGCAATTTGGAAAAATTTATTCCCAGATAGTCCGCCTCTCAGATAATCCGCAGAACCATTTTTCAGATGAAAAAAACACAGATAGCCCACGGGCTATCCGCGTGAAATTACGGTACTTTATAATTTATCGAAATATAAGCAGCACCAACTCCATTTCTATCACTCCTATAAACGTTAAAATTTCTTATATCAATCACATAATCTTCTATCCAAACAGATAGCCATGTTTCTATTACTAAAACAAAATCGATCTGGTGTTTATTAATCAACAGCTCAATCATATCAACCTTATTACGTAATGCTCGTGCATTTAAATAAATTGCCTTTATACCATCAATCCTACTATTTTCCATCCGATCAACTTTAGTTAAATGTCAACTTTTATCCAAGTCTATTATTTTCGGAGGAAGACCAAAGTACTCTCGTATATTCAAACCATTTGGCCAATTTTCGCTCTTTGACCACTCGAACCCGGACTCGGTCCTCAACGCTACGTAAACTCCACACAATTTTCCTGATTTTGTCGATCTACATCGTATACATTGCTCAACAGGCAATCCATTGTCAATAAGAAATTTTTTAAACACGTTTGTATCAACAGAGTCATTAACATTCGAAATATATACCTTCTTTACAGGCTGTCGCACCATGTCTTTGTTAAATTCCGTTAGGCCTATAGCTTGCTTCTGGCCTACGAAGGAATCCCTACTTCTATTTAGATTTCTCTTCAATTTACTCGTTACCTTCTTCCATTCACCAGCCTTATTCATTTTTCTCTCCTTAGCAGAACTAAATAAATCATTGTCATCATCTTTTCTTTTCACATTTTCACTCACCTCTGTCATACTCGTTGACTTCTCTGCATTAACACTCTCATCGCAGGTGAGTTTCAACTTTTCACTCGACGTATTACTTTCACTGCATTTTCTTCTATTCTGGCTTCCATCTATATTTATTTCTCCACCTGCATTCAATTCTCCATTATAATTGTTCTCGTCATTCCATTTGGACGCTGCAGTTGACAAGGTTTGCAATTTCTCCAACACATTCTCATTTTGTTTCATTATTGTGTTGAGCGCTGATATCACACTATCACCATCTTTTGACGATTTGCGACTCTCTGAAATTAGTGCTATACATCTATCTAATGAAAATTCAATCGAATTTCTTTTCCCATACGGAATTGACCTTTTATCAATCTTCTCTAATATATCTGTTACGTCCTTCCGAACCACACACAGTAATCTGGTCAATTCTATACTCAATTCCTGATCAATTGTAGGAGAGCACTCAGACCCGGCTTCCATGTCTTCCATTATTTTCTAGCCAGTGTTTCATCAGTGATCAAAAAATTATTTTAAGGTTGGTACAGTAGAACCTCATTTTTACGAACTCGCATTTTACGAAATTCCGGATTTTACGAAGTAATTCTGAAATCCCGACCCCCTCCTGTTAATTTCCATATAATAAACTTTAAATTTTACGAAGTGTTTTTACGACGAAATTCGGATTTTACGAAGTTAGAAGTTGTAATTGGTAGTAAAAAATTTTACTAAAAAAGTGAAAATTTTTTGCGTGAGCGGCCTGGTTGCATTTTGTTCATGTGGCCTACCTGTGGACTAGTTTCCGCCATCGCCAACAGAGGGCGCGATAAGTAACTAGAGAGTCTAGAAAGAAGAGGTGCTTGCTCTTTGCAAAAAAGTGCTCTCTATGCAACGAAAGTGAAACTGAACTTGCAGTCTCACCTGAAGATGATGACAGCGAATTTGAAGGATTTGAAGAGTGGGAAATCCTGAAAAGTAAGCTGAATTTTCAATCTAAATTCTCCGAGTTTGTTAATATTGATGCGGAAGTTTTAACTTCTCCGATGTTAAACGATAACGAAATTTGCGATCTTATCAAAGATGGCGGCAAAGAACACTGGAAAATACGACATTCAAAGCAACGCCCTCACAAATTAAAAGCTCCTTAGAAACTCTAAAAAACATCTGTATGCAACTATACTTCGTACAGGGAAAGAAGAATTTTGACGGATTACTTTTTCCTGGAGTGCCACTATCGTAAAGCACAGAGATAAAGAAATAATGAATGGAAATGAGCACCCCCCCCTCTACACATAGAGAGGGTCTTGGCATAACTCTTTTGAAGTTGCCGCTGCTCTATTCAGCAAAGACCTAGTTTGTTTTTTTTATAGTCAGGGAGTGAATTCCAGGAATACCTGAAGAAACTGATCGATCCGATTTTTTCCATATAAGGCAGTTCATCTTTGGGCGATCGTAGTATAATAAATGTACCAGACGATATTTTTGACAGTTTTTTGAATTTTCAAACTATTTAAATATGCATCAGAAGCAATTCTAATACCCATACTTAATGTATAAGCCTATTAAAAATTCAGTGCCTATTTACGTGTTTTTTTTTTTTTGGGGTGGGGGGGGGAGGGTAGTTTTTTACGAACTTCGGATTTTACGAATAAATATCATTGGTCCCCTGAAATTCGTAAAAACGAAGTTCTACTGTATAATTACAAATTATTTAAAAGAAATCAATCTGATGAACCTATAACAGCAATGTAATAAATCATTAATTTGTATAAAGTTTGGAAGAAAAATTATAACTTAATCTTATTTCAAAATAAAAATTTTATTCTTTCTTGAGAAAAAAAGGTGAATCAGGATATTAAAAAAATAAAAAAATGAATCTTAGGTGGTGGTGCCTTATAATTTTTTCATTTTTGTCTCAAATTTTTTTCCACTCACAATAAGTTTTCATCAAGTAACATATTTAATTTTGTGTCAAAAACACAAGCAGAGAGATGAAATGTGTGTGAAATAAATTTTGGAAAATAAAGATTCTAAAAATTAATTAAAAGAAAAAACAACAATAAGAATTCTTCGATAAAATCACTTATTTATAAAAAAAAAAAATTAAAAAAATAAAATTGTATTTATTTAAATTACGAAATATTCACTGGAGGAAAAAAAATAAAAGGTTGGATTTATCTTTGAGAAAAAATAAAGGGATGAGCGCCATCTAGTGA
>JAHWFO010014602.1:0-14498 GCA_023313115.1 Rhysida immarginata
CCTTGAGCCCTCTAACAAATGTCCAGACGACTAACAAAAGTTTGTGTATTTGTTTGTGTGCTTGGAAAGGAAAGAGAAAGAGAAAGAACGAGTATTGGTCAGGAAACTCTGCAGCTAAAAGACAAATGGGCATCGGGAACATCTGAACAACGGGAGCTTCGTCTAGAGCAGGAAGGTGTAAGAACTTCTACGTCAGGGGCATGGGAAACTTCGAAGGAAAGATGAGATCTAAATTATCCAGTGATATTTCCCGGTGGTGAAAATGAATATTTTAATCTGAGGCAGGTCAATCCAACAAGAGGATAAGTAAAGCCCCGGGCGACGCCGGGTTTTCAGCTAGTGATCATAGAAAGTAAAGAAAGCCAAGTTGTGCGCGCTGACGTTCGCAGCTTCCGTGCAATGTGGGAAAGTCAACCTGAATCGTTACAGTGATGACAGCTGCAAGAATCCTTAGGGTTTCGTTTGGAAAGAACGACAGCATTAAGGAATATAAGACAGCAATTGTCAGACAACTTGGTTAGGGAGCCAAGCGGACCTACTGGGCAGATAACTGCGGAGAATTCTGCCTGCGTTCGTTCTAGGATACCTCATTGTAGCCGACCTCAAAGGGCTGAAATCACTAGAACTTTCACAGAACATGTACGAAATGACTCCCAAAATTCCAAAATAATAAGAAATCATAATGGATTATTTTTTTCTCCTTCCAGAGAAATGAAGAAGCCTTTTGACAAAGGAGGGGGGGGGGGAACTGGACGTCATTCTGCTGGTTGGCGGCCAAAATCAGATTGTAGTAGTTCAACTTGTCGGTCAAGGGCAACGCATGCCATTGCCCTGGAGGAGAAACGAGTAAAGCGACAACGGGAGACTACATGGAGTATCTGGATTCGAGTCGCTTGGGTATTACTATTTGAGGACATGCGTCTGATGCCGGAAGATCGCGAACACTGGAGATCCTCCATAAGGCTGCTGCCCCTCCGACCCTAACGGATAAGCGGGTTTGAAAAGTAATTAAGTAAGTAGAGGGGGGAAGAAGGCATCTTGACTGACAGACGCATATACGGAGGAGGAGTCATAGGAGGCATCTTGAGTCGTGCTGCACCTTTGTGTGAATTATAAAAAAAAAAGTCGCCCTTTTCTCAAATAAATGACGTCCCTTGAACGTAAATCTTGGTGACGCTTTGTGCAATAGACATTTGTAGCCGGCGGCGCTGGCGTTTCAATTCTCTGAGACATACTTTTGAGCCTTTTCGAGTCATTACCATCACATACTATGCACTTATAATGGTTTTTACCGTGGGCAATTCTTGCGACGCCTGTCAATATTCATTTTCCTAGAAATGTTTCCGGATAATATGATCGTGTTTTGTCTCACTTTGCTTGAAATGGTGTCGAAATGACAGGCCTTATTGTGTATTCAGGATCACCTATGCCCTATGTTGCCCTATAGGATCGCCATGTGTCACAACGTATTCCAGAGCGTTTTAAGACGAGAATATTTTATTCATCGTTAAGAAGAAAGCGAGTAAAGAGGTCGCTCTGGAAAAGTCAACAAAAAGAGAAGAATAATGTGACAAAGAAGAGTGGACACTAAAACTTTACTTAGGAACGAAGGGAGTCAGAGATAAATAGAAAGTAAGGCAGGATAGCCCTTTGCGGCGAAAGTAGAAATAGCGACTATCACCAGCTCGACTAAAGAGAGTGATGAAAACTGCCAGGGTGACAATAATTATGATATTTGAGGACTAAAACTTGAGCCACTTCGTAATTCATTTAAGCCAATGTCAAGTACGGACTATAAGACCATTTTGGATGACCATTTACACCCTATGGTTCAAACACTCTTCCCAGACTTTGGTGCAGTGTTCCAGGATGATAACTGCCCCATTCATACTGCAAAAATTGTCGCACAGTGGTTTGATGAGCATGACAATGAGCTTCAGCATCTGCCGTGGGCCGCTCAATCGCCGGATCTCAACAGCCGCTCAATCGCCGGATATCGAGCCTGTGTGGGGTATCTTAGAGGATCGAGTGAGGAAACATTTCCCCCCACCACGTACACGTGCTGAACTTGCAACTGTGCTTCAAGAGGAATGGCTACAAATTCCTCTGCAAACTGTGCAGGACCTCTACCGATCCTTCCCAAGACGTGTTGCTGCTGTGCTGGCTGCCCACGGTGCCCCAACACCTTATTAAATAAAGATTTTGGATTTCTACCAGGTGTTTCAGTTTCAGTGTCCAATACCTGTATGTTAGATACGATTGGCCGCATTTTGTTCCCAGGTTTGTGAATCTTGGGTAGTGCATATAATTTGGGTAAAGTGGGATTGGCAATGGTCAGTGAGGGCACCATATTTTTAGAAACAGTATTAGGGCACTTATTTAAAACCTTTTTCACTTCTTTAGTTAGTTTAGTTAAAGGGTCACCATTTAAGGTATCAAATGATCCTTCAGAGATAAGATCATTGACCCTATCAAAATAGTCTGATTTTTTCATAATAACTGTGTTGTTACCCTTGTCACTTTTTAAGAAGAAACAATCTTTAGATTTAAGAGAATTAATAATTTTAAAATTTTGTTTACCTGAAACATTTACCTAAAACCGTGGTCTTTTCGCTATATAAACTCAGTTTTTCCGCTTTCAAGTCAGTTCACTCGGTTCCCCCTAGTGTTCTCCTTGGTCCCTGCTGAATGATGATAGCCTTGCTGTCGAAAAGCGCTTCCAGGTTCAGGTTGTATTTTTCCTTAATTTTTGTTGTGGTGAAAGAGTTTTTTATTTCTTTTATTAAGATCATCATTGATGAGGGATGGTCGCCCACTGCGCTCTTCATCATGACACTTTGACGACCTTCGGAAAACTCCCTACACCAGCGACGCACCATCTGCTTACTCATGATGTTCGGCCCATAGACCTGACAGAGCTGACGATGAATTTCAATTGGCGCAATGCTTTGTGCATTCAAGAACTTTTATCATCGACCGAACCTCGCAGGCGGCGGGAGAAGAAATAAGAGCTTCCATTTCGGACCATTGCTACCACGCTACTGGCACGAGGCAGTAAAAACGACATACTGGCTGGCATATGATTGATACATCATAGATCTGTTACGCATGCGCAATTGGCACGGCTAATTACGTTTACTTTAAAGGGGAAAACATCGGGAAACTTACTTTCTGGATGCGCCTCGTACATGTATGGTTCAACACGATATTCTCTACCACCCCTTAAACTATGTACGTGAGGTTTTGAGACAAACTGTACATAAGGAAAATAGTTCTTAAAGTAAGTCGGAATTAAAATTAAACATTACGTCCATACTTATTATGAGGAAGGCCCATTATACAAGGTGATATCAGAAAGTAACAGAGGAAATGTAGTTGCTGTGTAAAAATTAACATAGCCAAAAAGAAGGCTAAGTACAGGCACAGATACTGCATAACAAGTATTGTTCCTGCGCACGCACATACGTATTACCAGTCGTTTTACAAATGGCTGCTGCTATCCCATCATCTACAGTGGAAGAACAGCGAGCTCTTATAAGGTTTCTTTTCGCAAACGTAACAAACCCGCTGAAATTCATGAGAAAATTCAAGCTTACGGTGCCGACTGTCTGGACTATTCCATGTGTGCAAATGAGTAAAATGTTTCAGGAAGAAAGAGTTAACCTTGCCGATAAACAGAATTCTGGGGGGGGGGGGGGAGGTCTGCATTAGCGGCAACACCAGCCATTATCGAGGACATTACCAACACAATCAGAGAAAACCATCAAATTTCCTTGAAAGACGTGAGTGAAACATTTCGCATATCCAATGGATTTGCATGGGATATGCTGCATGAGAATCTTGGATACTGCAAAGTCTGTTCGCGTTGGATTCCAAAACGGCTGACGCAAGAACAGACTGGCAACAGAATGGGTGCAGTCTGCAACATCTGCAGCGGTACAACCAGGAGGAAGATTGCACTTCACACATGAGCCTAAAACTGGAAGCATTGTGTGGAAACATTCACAGTCTCCGATTCGCATGGAAAAAATTCTAAGTTTCTCCTACAGCTCGGAAGATTATTCTTACAGTTTTCTGGGATATGCAAGGCATCCTACTTGCATAGTTCCTGCTTCGTAGATCAAACGTCAACGTTGCTACCTGTTGTGTTGGGATCCATTTTTTTTACTAAACTATCGTGTGTTATTTGGGATAAGCAACCAGAAAGAGGAAACAATGTTCGACTTCTTCATAACACACGACTGCATTTGGCCAACGTTGTCAAAGCAAAACTGGTCCATTTCGCTTGGGAGGTTCTGGATCACCCAGCCTACAGTCTGGACTGCAGCCTGATGTAGAGCTCACAACGCAAGACGAAGATTTTCCACACGGACTGCCATTTCACAATTAGCAGAATTCACCAGCATTGCTCTCCGCAATTGGTTTGCAAGCGGAATTTTCAATTCAAGCTAGTTCTGAAATTTAGCGGATTCCGCAACTGCTTTGCGGGCGGATTTTCAATTCAAGCGAATCTACAACTGCCTCAATCAATCAGAAAACATGAAGTTTCAGCGCATCTTTCTTGCCATATTGGGCGAACACAGTCGATGTGAAATTAGCATTTGGGAATGTAATTTAAAAAATACTGCTGTCAAAAAACGGCCTTCGCCTATGAAAACGAGAAAGGTCACTGCGAGACGCCATGTTGTGTGACGTCGATCTCGTTTGGGAATGAACCAATCAGAAGACAGTTAACGCGGATGCGAATTTGATTGTGAAATGGAAACGGAAAGTTGTTAAATCGCCCGCTTCGCGAGTGGAGTGGATCCGCTTCCGTGGTGGATCCGCTGGGGCTAATGCGGGTGACTTAATTGTGAAACATGCTTGAGTCCCTTCAGACTACCACCTCTTTGGTCCCATGATCAGAGGTTTGAGACTGACGAAGAACTCAAATCTGCCGTGCGTCATTGGCTGTATTCACAGCTGACAGAATTCTATGCGCAGGGTATTCTGAAACTGGTGCAGCGTTGGGATAAATGCCTAAATTGTCAAGGCGCCTGTGTGGAAAAGTACCGGGTGGGCAAGAAATAACGTGAGGTGTTCAGAGCTTGCTAGTGGGAATTCTATTAGGCAAAATGCAGTACATTTTGGTGTATATACTTAGTGGAACATGCAGGTTCGATTTCTGCAAAGAAAAAAAAAAAATAGTACCAAAAGTCGCCATAGGGGGCGCTTATTTCAAGAAAACAATGAATGAACAAATACCGTACAAACCAACTTTAGTAACAACAATAAACAATGTTTTATTTTTAATTCCAAATGTGTTTCAATATGACCACCAGTGTGCTGTTCCAATAGCTGCATGCGGTACACGACATTTTCTACAGCAGCTCGCAGCACATCTGCATTAATTAGTCTGATGTGTAACGTTATTTGATCCTTTAAGGTTGAGAGGTCAGGAACATGTGCTTGATACACAAGGCTTTTCAAATATCCCCCGAACCAAAAATCACAAGGGTTGAGATCAGGCGACCTGGATGGCCATACCATGGGAAATGCAAGACTAATTATTCTGTTGTCTGAAAAACGTTCTCGCTAGATCTGCTGCACCTGACGTCCGATGTGCGGTGGCGCACCATCCTGCATAAAAATGGTAGAATCCAGACAACCCTTTTCCTGCAATCGTGGTATCACAAAATTCTCGAGCATATCGGCATACCAGGCAGAATTGACAGAACGGGGACGGATTTCTTTAAAAAAGTACGGGCCGATGATGAAAGAAGCAGTAAAGCCGCACCATACTGTTAGTTTCGGTGAATGCATAGGAGTTGGCAGACACACTTGTGGATTTGATGCAGCCCAAATACGGCAGTTGTGGGTATTGATATCACCATTCAAATAAAAAATGTGCCTCATCACTCCATATGCATCATCCACTTCCATACGTGCTAAAAATCTCAACGAAAAGTCAGTTCGGGTACGTTCATCTCCAGGAAGCAATTGTTGAACAGGTGGGAGTTTATAGGGATAAAATGTCAATATCTTATGCAATATTTTCCTCACCGTCGAATATGGGATATCTGTTTGGCGTGCTATTGCGTGTGCACTGCTGCTACCCTGCACAGTAGTCATCTCCTGTTCCACAACAGCAGTTGCAACTTCTTCAACGTGTCGCTGCCTGATTCATTTGCGTCCCCAGCCTGGTTGCACTCCTAGAGTTCCGCTAGATTCAAATCGTTCAATCATTTTCCGTAAGTTAGTTATACTCATCGGTCCTCTTCGTAACGTTTTCAATCGCCGGAATCCACGAAGGGCAGCACCTGCATTGTCGCTCTTCTGATAAAACAACTTGACTAATAACGCCCGGTCAGGCAGAGTAAGCGTCATCGTCAGGCCATTCGTTCGTGAATGATGGGAAATCCTCAGCCTTGCCTTTTATTGTCGTGATTGCTCAACACGGAACGCGCTTATGCAAATGTATTCGTTGCTTTCTTGAAATAAGCGCCCCCTATGGCGACTTTTGGTATTATTTTTTTTTGCAGAAATCCAAGCTGCATGTTCCACTAAGTATATACACCAAAATGTACTGCATTTGGCCTAATAGAATTCCCGCTAGCGAGCTCTGAACACCTCACGTTATGTCTTGCCCACCCGGTACATAAAGATGTGTTGTATCAGCTGAACTTAGTTGTTTACCTACAAAAATAAATGACGTTACTTTCTGATATCTCCTCGTATTATGGCGATTTCTACAGACTGAGGAAACATTAAAAACAAGTTCTCACCGACATAAAACTTTTGGAATAGCCTAGACTCTCTTGAATATATTGTTTTTCTTCCTCGGAAATCCAAGGGTGCTTTTCTGGAGAATCATATGCCAAGATGCTCCAAAACAGAAACCACAAACAACCTAAAAATCCTGAAGAAAAGACAAATATAGGAAAGAACCGTTTATAGTTAATAATAGAGTTAACGATGAAGACTATTCTGCAAATCTATTATCCCAGTTAAGAGATTACTCGGGGTATCCTTGAATTTCTGTGCAGACTTTGGAAGGTGCTTGCTATAGGACAAGATACAAAAAATGTTAAGTGAACGTACCCAAAATCTCTCGAAATCATTTTATTCTGATCAAATCTTAAGAGGTACGAAGTTTTGCCAATAGATGGTGTTAGGATACGTCTCAGCTGTAACTTTTATTTTTTTATTTTTTTATTAATTAATTGGATCCAATACGTCCATCCATGTATGGCCTGGATGGACCTGGATTCACGACTGCTGTATGATGGTCACAGCAGCTGGGGGGGGGGGGGCCCGGGTAAAGATTGGCTATCGCGGATGGTCACCCATCCAGTGGCGAACCGTGCCTGATGTAGCTTAACTTCACAGAAGTTGTGTTCAGTGAAAGCCCACCAGGCCACGGCCTCCCCCAATGTCGTCCTATGTCCAGCAAGGGGGTGGCCGTGGCCTGGTTGTCTCGTCGGTTGGCTTGCCAATCGATGGAGTTCAGCAACTTCAGGCGCAGCCAGCTGCTGGTTGGGTGACGGCCTGGGCTTGAGGGCCACCGCTGGCGGGACAGCTATTTGGGGCGCGGCTGTTGGGGGACTTTGGTCTGACCCATTTGGTGTTCCAGCAGTTGGTGACAGCCTCTGGTTCTTTTATCCCCAGCAGCTCTTCCATCATGAAACCCCCCGTGCTTCGAAGGGCACGTTAAGCCGTCGGTCCCGACTGCTACTGTCATCTCGTAGCAGTCGTTATTAATGGGATGGCGCAAAACTCCCTCGTAGGAGTAGGTGCCGCAGATTATCGCTTGCGATAATCTACCCTCTGTACCAGATAAGATAAGATAAGATAAGATGTCCAGCAATGTCATCCTATGTCCACATGATTTTGAGTTTGAGCTGTGTTTGTCACTCTTTGTGTTCGTCGTGTTGCGATTTTCGATATTAAAGCTGAAGAAAACTGCAGCTGAAACCCACAGTTAATGGACCCTCCACCTATGACTCTCGAAGCTCTGTGGACAGCACTTCAAGTGGAATGGACTGCCATACCATCGGACACACACTGCGCACTTCTTGCGTTCATGCCATGACGCCTAGAAGGATCAGAGTTATAGTTTAACCCATGTAATGAATATTGTATCAAAGCTAGCGAATAGCAAATAAAACTTTGCACATAAGAAATTTCCTTAAAACTGAATTGCAATGTCGCTTTCAAGCAAAGAAAAATAGATAACAAGCGTAAATTCTTACCAAATACGTAGAAAACTGATGGCCAGCCACCAGCCAAACTTGAATTCATCAAATAACCTGATAAAGGTAAGCCTATTACAGTTCCAAGAAGAGCACCTAAATACAGCATAAAATCAAAAACAATAGATATTCAACGAAACTAGATTTTCTAGATTCGGCAAATCTAGGAATTCTAGATTCATTACGTTTTCTAAGGTGCGTCCAATAAATATACGAGGGTGGGCTGAAATTCTTTTTGTATCTGATACTCACATTTCTCCTCTATGTAATGCACTATTCACTTTTCGACATAGTCCCCATCCCTTTCCACACATCGTACCAACGCGTGACTAGTCGGGTGAACCCGTCGGAGGGGAATTCCGGGGTTGTTGTCGACACCAAGACCGAACGGCAGGTTTCACCTCGTCGTCAGAATGCAACTCGTGCCCCTTAAGGTGCTCTTTCCTCTTTGGGAAGTGGTGAAAGTGGCAAGTTGCAAAGTCTTTCGTTTTTGAACTGCAGTTTTTCATCTTTGAACTGTAGGCGCTGCAACCCCCTCTGATGTGTAGCGTTATCGTGCTGCAGAAGAGGATCCAAAGCTGCCATTCAATCCTCGTGTCGACGACAACCTTGGAATTCCTCTCCGACAGGTTCACCCGACTAGTCACGCGTTGGTACAATGCGTGGAAAGGGATGGGGACTATGTCAAAAAGTGAATAGTGCATTACATGAGGAGAAATGGGAGTATCAGATACAAAAAGAATTTTGAAAATCGGTTAAAAATAAAAAAGTTACAGCCATGGAGGCATTACTTTTCAGCCCACCCTCGTAAATGACAATGTGAGCATGTTGACACAATGTAATGATAAAATAAGAAATAGAAAGAAAAATAAACTGAAAAAGATACATTTTGTCTGTCCAAAAATTATAAAACAACAAAGCTTAATATCCAATAAATTTTCCTTGAGCTTCCAGAACTTTTATAGCTCGGGTTGGCATTGTCTCAACAAGTTCTTTGAACACTTCTTCGTCCAATTTTTCCCATTCTTCAGCAACAGACCTCTTCAAATCGTCAACATTTGCATATTGTTTTCCACCCTTGTAAACTGCTCGTGCCAAGCTACCCCAAACATTCTCCATTGGGTTTAGGTCGGGAGAAAGTGGTGGCCAGTTCATCACTTTGATCCCTTTTTGTTGAAACCACTGTCGAGTGCTTTTTGCACTGTGAACAGGAGCGTTGTCTTGCTGGAACTCCCAGTAACGTCCTCCCATTCTCTCCCCGAATGGCAATAAATTCGTTTCAAGCATTTGTTGGTATTTAATTGCATTCATTCGTCCATCGACAAAAGCCAAATTTGATCTTCCATAAAATCCGAATGCACCCCACACCATTAGACTGCCACCACCTTGTTGCCTTTTAGAGAAGAACTGTTCCTCTTTGCGAATGTCATGCCAGTAGTACTGGAATCCATCCGGCCAGACTAGATTAAATTTTTTTTCATCATCACTCCACACAACGTTCCTGAACTTTTTCTCCCATTGCGCTTTTTCCCTTGCCCAAATAAGGCGCTTTTCTTTGTGACAAGATTTCAGTATAGGTCGTGGCTTCCTCTTCTTGAATACCAGATTGCCAGACTGATGTACTACACTAGTGTTTATAAAAATCGCAACACCCTGATGGAATGGTCTAATCCATATGCAATTTGCAATATTTGCATACAATGGGTCAGAGTATAAATGATTAGATTTTCAGAGTAATTGCTTGAAAGAACACCATGGGTACCATATCAACAGCTGACAGACTTTGAAAGAGGACGCATAATTGGTCTGCGTGAAGCGGGATAATCGTATCGTGACATTGCTGCTCGTGTAGGACGTAATGCAACGACAATTATGCGTGCATGGAGGCAGTGGAGCGAAGAGAACAGGGCACACCGAAGACCAGGCTCAGGAAGACAGACACCTCTATCGCATGTGTGTAGCAGATCGTACAGCCACTTCCACAGTGTTAGCACAACAGTAGGCAGGACAATGTCTGCTAGCACTGTACGACGCCGTTTGATTTCCAGAGGAGAGATGGCACGAGTACCATTGTTGCGGATTCCTTTGACTCAAAACCACCGGCGCCTCAGGTTGCAATGGGCCCATCAACACCAACAGTGGCAAGCTGAATGGCAACAAGTTGTGTTTTCGGATGAGTCAAGGTTTAACTTGCAGCACCACGACGGCAGGATACGAGTCAGAAGACATCGTGGCGAGCGCGACCTTCCAGAATGCATCCTGCAGCGTCATTCAGGACAAACGCCAGGGGTGATGGTGTGGGGTGCAATCAGTTACCATGGTCGTTCCCGTCTAATCAGAATCCATGGCAATCTGAACAGTGACCGGTACATCAGGGAAGTTGTGCAACTCGAGGTCATCCCCTTCCTGCAGAACCTTCCAGGCGCTGTATTCCAACAGGACAATGCCCGACCGCACGTGGCCTGAAATGTCCTCGCCTTTTTCCAAGCACATCAGACGCCCTTGTTCCCCTGGCCTGCTCGTTCACCAGACGACATGTACCCAATCGAACATGTGTGGGACAGGGTTGCTCATCGATTGGCTCGTCAGACTCCTGCAGCAGCAACTGTGGATGAACTGTATACCCGTGTAGACAGAGCATGGCAGGACATTCCCCAGGCCCTTATTCAGAGTTTGTTTGACTCAATGCCACGACGTTTAGAGGCTGTAATTGCATCCCACGGTGGTTTCACCCGATACTAATGTGACAATAAAACGCATTGTATTGACCTGAAAATCTAATGGTTTCTTTTCTGACCCATGATATGCAAATGCTCCAAATTTAATGCAGATTGGGCTATTCCATCAGGATGTTGCGATTTTTATAAACAGTAGTGTACATTGGCAATTGTACATTTGCAAACAGGAAAGTTTGGAGAATTCGCAAGAGATCGCAAAGAAGCATTGTTTCCGCTTGTTTCGCGCACAATGATTCTTTTCTGGCGTCGTGTAAGTTTCTGCGGCCTGCCTGTTGACTTCTTTACTCCATACTGATCACCTAAACGCAAATAATTCAGCACTATATTGTGTGATCTACCTAACGCATTTGCAATTTGTCTTGCAGAAGTGCCACAATCATGTAAAGCACGAATTTCACCCTTCTCAAAATCCGATAGAGATTTGGCTTTGGGCATTGTTAAAAAAGTGGTTCAAGACGTTTTGCAATGTCAGCTTTCACGTATTTTTATCACAAATTTGAATGGGGGAAACCATTGCAATAAAGGGGTATGTGGAATTTTTGGTCCAGTCGTTTTTTGTTTTTTTTCTGTTCAACTGTGGTTTTATAATTTTTGGACAGACAAAATCTACCTTTTTCAGTTTATTTTTCTTTCTATTTCTTATTTTATCATTACATTGTGTCAACATGCTCACATTGTCATTTACGAGGCGTGTTTTTTAAGTAAGGTCCGTTTTGTTGTAGACACTAGTAGTTCGAGCGCATATCGCAACGAGCGCGTGCGTCGTGTACCGGCATGCCTCGGGAACAGCTGTGCTCAATTTCAGCTCTGTAGCTAACCTGTACGGTTCTGTTCTGTGCTTTCAAAATGTTTAAGACTATCAACACGCCCACCACGTGTGAGGTTCGGTCAGTGATACGGCTTTTGTCAGCAAGGAACCTGTCTGCTGCAGAAATTCATCGACAGATTTGCGAAGTGTACGGTGATACTGTTATGAGTGAAAGCAAAGTGCGTAACTGGGTACGACAATTCAAAGATGGCCGTGACAACGTCCATGATGAGAACCGTTGCGGTCGCCGTTCTTTGATTACAGACGATTTGGTGGCTTCAGTTGAAGCGAAGATTCGTGAGAACAGGCCTTCACAATAACAGGTCTCTCAAACGAATTTCCTGACGTGTCGAGATCAGTGCTTTACAACATTGTTTCTGAACACCTAAAGTTTAGGAAACAGTGCTCCCGTTGGGTCCCGAAACTCCTAACAGAGGACCACAAAAACCAAAGATTTGAGTGTGCGTTGAAGTTCTTGACTCGTTATAACGAAGAAGGTGACGGCTTCTTGAGTGAAATCGTAACTGGAGACGAAACATGGGTTTCGCATATCACGCCCGAATCGAAGCACCAGAGCATGGAATAGAGACACACACACTCGCCCGTAAAGGTGCAGTCCAAACAGACTCTGTCCCAGCACAAAATCATAGCGTCGGTGTTTTGGGATAGGCATGGTGTTTTGTTGGTCGACTTCATGCAACGAGGAACCACTATCAATGCAGAAGCATACTGCCAAACCCTGGGAAAGCTACGCAGAGCGATACAAAACAAAAGACGCGGCATGCTGACGAAGGGAATTGTCCTCCTTCATGACAATGCAAGACCTCACACTGCACATCAAACCCACGATTTATTGGGCAGTTTTGGCTGGGAAGTTATAGACCACCCACCTTACAGTCCTGATCTTGCACCGAGCGATTACCATCTGTTCCTCCACCTCAGACATCACCTCAGTGGCAATCATTACAATGATCACAACGACGTGAAAACAGCAGTGAACTCTTGGTTATCAGAGCAGGCGGCAAGTTTCTATGAAGAGGGTATTTTCAAATTGGTTAAGAGGTATGATAAGTGTTTGAACAAAATTGGCAACTATGTCGAAAAATAGAGTGAAGTATGTACTTTCTGAAAATACATTTACTTTTTTGAAATAACCTTTCGTTGTGTACTTGTGTTCAAACGGACCTTACTTAAAAAACACGCCTCGTATAAACAATAAATAAATTGTTATTTAATTGCGTTAAAAAATGTAAGAGTTGTTTGCATTTTCATGAGTGGTTCTATATTTATTGGACGCACCTTAGGTGAGGTTATGAAATAGAAAAAAATGTCGTCAAGTTCCTGATTAAAAAGAAGTGTATATGAGGGCAGTCCAGAAAGTAGTACCCGTTTACGCTTATCGATGGCGCCACTGATCCAAATGAAAGCATACGATGCAGGTATCGATACCAACATCTTAGCTTTGCTGAGGTCGAATTTCGAGTTCATTCAGTGCGTGGTTTGAGTTTTGCGACGGTTTAAAATGTAAAAGAAGATAGGAAATCCCGCCAAATGCGAAGACTGAAGACTAAAGCCATCTGTTTTTTACGTTGAAAGTGGCTGCTTAAACTTGCGCGGATTTGTTGGAGATCGTGGATGGTGCCATTCCGAGGACTTGCGTTTTCTCTCAGGTGTGAAACGGCACACCCAGGTTTCATCCCCAGTAACAATTTGGTCGAGGAATTCATCGCCATGTTGCTCGTAACGAGTCAAGAAGGACAACGCTGAACCCACATGGCGATTGCTCTTGTGCTCGTCGGAAAGCATTTTAGGCACCCACCTTGCGCAAATTTTCCTTAATTCAGATAGCCGTGGAGCAGTGCTCATGAAATTTCAGGGAAATGCGTACACATTTTACTAAGTTTTACGCGCCGATCTTGCCTGATGAAATCATCGACACGTTTTTCGAGATCTTCGTTGATAAGGGATGGGTGACCTGACCGCTGTTCATTGTGCACGGTAGCTCGTCCCTTTTTGAAGTTTGGAACCCAACGCCTTACAGATGACTCATATATAGTTCCCATGGCGTAAACTTCCGTAATTCTGCGATTAATTTCGCTGGGACGGACACTTTCGGCATTCAAAAAACGGATGACGGCTCGCATTTCGCATTTGGCGGGATTTTCTATCTTCTTTTCCATTTTAAACCGTTGCAAAACTCAAACCACGCATTGAATGAACTCGAAATTCCACCTCAGCAAAGCTAAGATGTTGGTATCGATAACTGCATCGTATGCTTTCATTTGGATCAGTGGCTCCGTCGATATGCGTAAACGGGTACTACTTTCTGGACTGCCCTCATAATTCTGCCATTATGGAGATGTAACAACTGATAAGAGATGACAATATACGAGGTCTGTTCAAAAAATACGTAGACTGACGTCATAAAACAAAATATACTTTATTCAGAAGTTACACATCTGGGTCCCCTTCAAAGTACTCTCCTCCCCGACGCACACACTTATCCCAACGGTGTTTCCACTTTTGGAAACAGTCCTGGAACGCTTCTTTTGTGATGTCCTTCAGCGCCTTCGTCGCATTTGCCTTTATATCAGGAATCGTCTCAAATCTCCTTCCTTTCAAAGGTCTTTTGAGTTTGGGAAACAAGAAGAAGTCACAAGGAGCGAGGTCAGGTGAGTAGGGTGGGTGAGGAAGAACAGTGATCGAGTGTTTGGCCAAAAA
>JAHWFO010014603.1:0-11051 GCA_023313115.1 Rhysida immarginata
CGACCGTGACCTGCGATAGAGTTTTTCATTGAAACTGAAAATGAAAGCAGAGTTTCTATCTGCCGATAGGGCGGCGCTGCAAGCGCAGTTGGGCCGATTGTACATGCAGCGTCACTTTTCAATAGAGTTCCCACCCTACCGGGAGCTAGGAACTTTAGCTTCATTTTAACAATGGAGCTCGATGACCATGAATATCTATAGACTGTGGTACTATCAACACTCCTAGAAAGAAAACCTACTCACTGAAAAGTTATACATTGTTACATGATCATAAGAAGTCATAATTTATGGTTTATTATTGGTAGAAATACTATTAACAATAACTTATGATGATATAACAATGTATAACGTTTCAGTGCGCAAGCTTCCTTTCTAGGATAGAGATCCTGTATGTATCAGAGATACGACAACTGAGAAGTCGAAAACGATTAGTTAGAGCCAACACGTGAGTAATGGACGTCATTATGTGCTAACCATGCTAGCAGATGCGTTGCAATGCCTCTACTTGTATCATGCTATACAACAGTATTTAGACATCGCCAGCTGTAATTTTTTCCCGAATTAAAAAACATTTATAAAACCAAAGGCATAATGCCTAACTGTGCTGCAGTAGGTTGTTCGAACAGCGGAAAAAACGGCTTTAAAGTCCACATTTCCTAGAGACGATGAGCGACGCCGAATTTGGGCAGCGAAAGTTAAATGTGAACTTAATGGTAAACTTTGGATTCCAGCACGTGAATGCAATCATGTTTTATGCGAGGTAAATATAATCGTTTGTTATTATCGGTTCAATATTTAATTCAATAAAATTTTAATTTTTTTATTATATTTATACGGTAAGAGCAATTGTTGAAAATATAGGCTACTCATCCCCGTATTCATAATGAGCGCTCATGCTCTTGCTTAGCCTAACACCGTTGTTGAATACAAATTCCATATTATTAGGACCGATGGGTACTTATGCTTTCACAATGTGCGTCCGTCCGTCCGTCTGTCTGTCTGTCTGTTGGTGCCCTAGCGTTCGAACGCTTCCGAATTTTCGATTTTCGTTTTCGCCATTCGACAACTTATGGAAAACGAAAGAGTTCGTTCGCTGTTGGAAGAAATCGAGGAACTACTTCCGGTTCAAAAGGTCACAAATAATATAGGGGATCACGGTTTTCACTATACAGTTCCATGCATAAATGGGCTATGCACTGATCAATGCTGTTCTCTCTTTGGCATTCCATAGCTAAACCAGAGAAGAGGCTTGTGAATTATGTGCAGACACGTGATGTTCTTCTTGATGATCAATATCACTCAAAACTGGTTCAAGCGTCTGTGGTTTAGTGGTACCATTATGGTGCACTGGAAACTGTCAATACTAAGATATGGCATGCATTATATTAAACAGCTTGGAATAACATTTTATGGTTGAATATTAACTTAAAATCAATGCTAGTCGAAATAGGTTCAATGGTATGTGCTTTCATGGAACCATTATAATTCAGTGGAAACTTTCAAAGCTCAGATTTGGCATGTAATATATCAAACAACTTGGAATGATGTGTCATGGATGAATATAACGTAAAATTAATGATAGTCGAAATTGGTTCAAAGATACGTGGTTTAGTGGAACCATTACTGTCCATTTGAATCTTTCAATGCTAAGATATGTCATGTAATATATCAAACAACTTGGAATGACGTGCCATCAATGAATATAACGTAAGATTAATGATAGTCGAAATTGGTTCAATGATGCGTGTTTTACTGATACCATTATTGGACCACTGAAAACTTTCAGTGCTAAGATATGACATCTAATTACTTACGCCGTATAATAGCTAGTAGCTAATCATTCGCTTCAATAGTACATGGTTACGTAGAAAAGCGTTAGCAATTGTTTATGAAGAAAGAATTGGCAACGTTTCCTTCCCGGATACCACTCCCTCCCCCTCTCCCACTCTTCTGACAATCGTCTATCTTATTACACTGCTCAAAACAATTAAAGGTACACTTGTAGAATCCCCTACAGAGGGCGTAAATAATACTTTTTAGCAATTTCATCTTCTGCAACATGAAACCTACTGTCTCCCTCATAGGAAATGTTTGAAGCCAACACATTTTGCTGCCAGATGTTCTGAGAAATTTGCAGAGCAATATAACCCCCCGGAAAACAAAGTGGTTACATGCCAGTACACTCTTTGCTTGGAGATAACGGTCGAACATTAGAAGGTGCAGGCATTCCTGGAACGTTGCTGTTAGTGCTCTGACATGCCACGAAGGCATCTTGAAGCAGTAGAAGCTGCGAGAGCCTAACATTGCTCCAAACGGGTCAATCATTTCGGACTGTGGCAAATGCCCTCAATGTGTCCTCTTCCGTCATTTTCCGACTGTGGACACGATTCCAGGCGACTGGTCAGTACACACGAAGAGCTGGGCAAGGTCGCCGACGCTCAACAACCGCCAATCAAGATCGTTATATACGGACTTGTGCCCTGCGCCGAAGAACCGCAACGGCCAGAGACCTGAGAAATGACCTGCAGATGTCAACTGGGGTAGCTGTTTCAGATCAAACAATCCGGAACAGATTACGTGAAGTTGGCTTGAGAGCCAGACGACCAAATCGAGTGCCTAGGCTAACCCGCCAACACATACAGGCGCGACTAGAGTTTGCACATCAATATGTCACCTGACAGCTTCGCCACTGGCGTTCTGTTCTCTTCACAGACGAGTCAAAATTCCACCAGACCCGCTGTGATGGCCGTCTACGTGTCTGGAGATGACGTGGTGTGCGAAACACCGACGCAACAGTTTGTGAGACCGACCGAATGGGATGTTGTTCCATTATGGTTTGGGCTGGCATCTCAATAGACCATCGAACGGATCTTGTGGTCGTCCGAGGGCGAATGACCGCTGACGTTTGTGACATTCTGGAAGAGCATGTGATTGATGCTGCACATGGCATGGGGCCTGGATTCCTTCTTTTGCAGGATAATGCTCGTCCACACACTGCAGCTGTCACTCAAGACTTCCTACGGATGCATGGCATTCAGACCATGAGGTGGCCTGCAATGAGTCCAGACCTAAATCCCCTTGAACATCTTTGGGACAAGTTTTACAGACGAATTCGACACCGCCCTTCAGCTCCAGAAACACTGCAACAGCTCATCCAGGCACTTACTGAGGAATGGGACCGGCTTCCCCAAGATCACATCCGTCGACTTATACGGACCATGCCTCGAAGGTCCATGGAGGTTACTGCAGCCCATGGTAGGTATACACATTACTGAGTGGTGCAGAAACTGATCCCTGGAAGAAACAGGCCATTCTCCTCACAACCTCCAAAGGACATTTGACTTTGTTTTAGGCAAGGGTACTGCAGTTTCCTGTTTTTTCTTTGTTTCTTCACCAGTTGTTTCAATAATGCATTCTATTGTTAAACAAACCGTCTTTTAATGATCACATACAGCGATTTTGTCCATATTATTCGTAGTTGCTGCTGCACGCTGCTTAATAGAAGTGTTCCTTTAAATGTTTTGAGCAGTGTATTTTCTTCATTATGTGGAAGACCTATTTGGGTTATACAGGCTTCTTGCCTATTTCAGTGTATTTCATGTGGTGTTTATTCCGGAAGGGTGGGACTCGTGTAAGCACTGCTTACGTCTCACCTGAACAAATGTACAATTCACTGCTCAATTGTCGATTGTCCATTTGCTATATAACGCCCCCTCCAATGATCCTGCCGCCGCTTTGTATGCTCGAAGGGCTAGACAACACATCCTAGCTGTCATTGTGGTAATCATTCAGTAATACCGTGTAGCTACATCACCGAGAAGAATCGCCTCACGTTCACTCTGTTCGACTCTCTCATTCTCTTGTGGTTTTTTTTTTTAGCGTTTGGGGGGGGCCGCCCGTTTTGGTTTTCACAGAATGTTCGATCCATGAAAGTAGTATAGTGGCTAGAAGAAAGTATAAAAGTAGGAATAAGATCCTTATTCCTACCTCCATGGCTCGATCACGTATTTCAACAATGGGTGGCCGGCTGATTCAGATTGTCAGATTTAAGCTCTCTTAAGAATTGAAAGGAAAAAATTATTTAACGAAATGAAATCTCCTCCCGCTCCCTTTTCTCTCAATTTCTTATTTAAATGAAGAGTTATTTCTAACAATAAAACTTCATGAAAAAACTTTTTTTCTTTATTTTTGGCGCTTATAACAACTGAAGAAAAAAAAGGACAGGCACTTAAGAGGATAGACTCGAACCCGTAAGTTTCCCTACTGCAGGCAAATGCCATAATCACCTTCCGGTGAAATTCTTTAGGTATATAAGCAGGGAAGAGGGAAGAACTGATAATAAGCTGAATCCTTGATGTCGCTTTTTTAAAAAACGAAGGCGTGTTAACCTAAACCCTTTTGCACGAGTTAGTTTTAGATGGCCCCCAACCTTTATGTTTAATCCTATCGAAATCTGTGGAAGGTGTTTGTGTCCTCCCCCATGTAAGTGGCGTTAACGCCATAATATAATTTAAAAAAATTAATTATTTCAAGGAAATAACTATTTAAAGAAAATGTTATTGAAATTTTAGGATGTATGAAAAGTAGAAAAAAAAATTGTCTCAGTTGACCAAACGGCCAAATAGTCATAAAAAGTAATTCATTAGTGTGTTTAGCACAAAATGGCGTCCATGTAATTACTTGTCGTATCTCTTATACATACAGGATCTCTATTCTAGGAGGTTTTGGTACTACCCCTTTTGCGAGTTTATGAAGGCGGTTTATGCCAGGATTGTCCAGCTACAAAGCTTGTCCTCATCCGAGGTGAGGATGTTATTCTACGTTCGTACTAGCACATTGAATATAGATCGGCAGCTTGAACTAGATTCGAATTTGAAGTGCGAACGCTAGGAATCTGGATTCGAACTAAATCGACGGTCTCCAAACCTGATTCACTGAATCCTGTTCGGAGAACTCGATCGATGCTGCCAATCCAGATTCGTTCCTTCCTACAATCTCTTGCACCTGTTGAGTATAATGAACAATTGGAGTTGTAAAGCTGGGTGTAGATTAATACGAGGGGCGATTAATAAATAAGGTCTCCATGGCTGTAACTTTTTTATTTGTTAACCGATTTTCAAAATTCTTTTTGTATCTTATACTCACATTTGTCCTCTCCGACGGGTTCACCCAACTAGTCACGCGTTGGCGCAATGCGTGGAAAGGGATGGGGACTATGTCGAAAAGTGAATAGTGCATTACATAGAGGACAAATGTGAGTATAAGATACAAAAAGAATTTTGAAAATCGGTTAACAAATAAAAAAGTTACAGCCATGAACAGACAGACACCAGTATCAACTTTTTTCTTACGCTGACATGAACTCAATATGAGCTCAATGTGCTTTCATATTAGCATACGGTGTATACGTTTATACTAGTGTTCATATTTTAGCTTTGAAAGTTCCAATGAACCATAATGGTTCCACTAAATCTAGGTTTCTTTGAACCAATTTCGACTATCATTAATTTTACATTATATGATATTCATTCATGACACATCATTCCCAGTTGTTTGATATATTACATGCCATATCTTAGCATTGAAAGTATCGAATGGACCATAGTGGTTCCATTAAATCACATAGCATTGAACCAATTTCGACTATCATTAATTTTACGTTATATTTATTCATGACACATCGTTCCAAGTTGTTTGATATATTACTTGCCAAATCTGCGCTCTGAAAGTTTCCACTGAACCATAATGGTTCCATGAAACCACATATAATTGAACTTATTTCGACTATCATTAATTTTACGTTAATATTCAACCATGATATGCTATTCGAAGCTGTTTGATATAATACATGCCATATCTTAGCATTGAAAGTTTCCAATGGACCATAATGGTACCACTAAACCACATATCCTTGAGCGAGTTTTGACTGATATTGACCATCAAGGAAGACCATCACGTGTCTTCACTTAATTCATAAGTCTTTTCTCTGGTTTAGCTATGGAATGCCAAAGAGAGAACAGTGAAGGATGGATTGTTGCCCGGACCCCGATGATCATGTGATTTTTGAGTGCCCTGGCCTGTCTTTCGTTGGCCTCGGTCCTAACAAAATGAGGTTTCATGAGACACTTCATCGATTTGTTAATAAGATGGTGCAAAATAATACCTTCATTCATGTTTTCATTTTTATGTTGATTTGTAAATAAATATATTAATCTTTTAATTGATAAAATATTAGTATTTTTATTAATATAAAAATTCTCTCTTAAAAATGGTACGTGATGGTGCAATTTGGATGTCATATTTAGATTTACGAATGTCAAAGCTATATGTTCACCTATTTTTTTGCAGGGAGGAGAACTTTTTTTTTTTTGCATGAATAATGAAGGGGTCCACGAAAAAGCCTGAAGAGAAGATATAGCCAAAATAAGACCTTGATGATGATATTGTCGAAAATAGAATTTGAAAAGGTTAATCCGTTTTTAAGTTAATAATGCAAACGGTAGACGGGTAAACGTCAGTTGATGAACGTTTCACCAGCAGTGCTCACCCCGAGACTTCGAATGTGTCGGGCCTGCAGGGCGAATCCACGCACGTTGGAAAAAAATAATGTGACAGGGCGTCTTGAATAGCAGCGATTTCCGTAGATATATTTCGCCCGATAAAATAAAGGTTCAACGCAACTTCCCATTTGACTTTTCTGATGACTAAGTTCTATAGCCAGTAGTATATTTATATATTTTCGCCAAGTCCTCCCGGAACTTCATCATTTCAAACCTTAGAACTAAGCACAAATGTAGAAGTTTACATTTACGGAGAAGCCGGGGGATTTATCGTAAACCAGCGTGCCCCAATGATCGAAATTCGCTCACATTTCTGAGAAAAAAATGTATACGTGTTATTGTTTTAGCCTCAATCTTGCTTATTAATAAACTTTGAAGAATGAAAAATAGATAACTCAATAAATATCCAAAATGCTTTGCATGACATTTCTGATACTCCCGGTTCATTTCACCGCAATGATAACTTTGAAAATTTCTCAGAATAATATTTATATTATTATCTAAAGGTATCTTTTAATACATCTATCGAATTATAATCTAAATATAATATTTATATTTATACTAAATTGTCCCTCGCTATCTCTGCGTCTCTCCCCCCGTCCCACTGTGGAAAATTAAGGTCTGTTTCGGACCAAAAATCGATAACTTTTTTTGCTACTAAAGAAAGAGTGTTAAAATTTTGCACAAACATAAAGTAGTATATGACGCGTCCAGTGAATTGCTTTTTATTAGAATTTTTCGTAATACAAAATTTTTAAAAAATAAATAAAAATCAAATACCTTCAAAATTGGTATTTATTTTTAACTAAAAATGTTACTTTCAAAGTGTATGAAAATACATTAAAATAGCTTAGAAAACGACGAAAAATACATAAAATCCTTACCTACTAATTATAGAAATATTTTTGAATAGTTGGTTAATAATAATTTTTAAGCAGTTGTTTCTATGGAATAATGTATAGGTACAGTCGGCAACAAAAGTCCTTAGCCACCTTCCATTAATTTTCCTTTTAACAATTCCGGTGAAAACATTTTCTTGGTGGGTATTGATTGATACGGGTATGATCATTTTGGTACACGTAAATTGTTTGTTACTTTTTACCGGAATTGTTAAAGGGAAAATTAATGGAGGTGGCTGAGTACTTTTGTTGCCGACTGTATATTTTAGGTACTATATTATACTTGGGCACCTTCAGGTTCTGAAATCAGTACGTTGACTTTCAAAAGCTGCAGAATATTTTCATCAAGTTCCTGCACATGTTTGTTATACGGTTTTCTGATGCTTTCAAATGAACATTAACAAATCAACAATTAAAATGCTTTGAATTAATTTGATATGTAATATTAAAAAAAAACCAATAAAAAAGACAATGCTACATGCGTTGACAAATATGGCGCACAACCTGTTCCTTAATGCTACCTTTTTTGAAACGATTTTACCTGTGTTAACGTGAATAAATACACAAACAAAATATATTGTGCACATCTACAGCACAGGACCTTTCCAACCATATAAGTTTCATGCGTATTCATCCACGTTAACACAGGTAAAAGTGTAATACAAAAAATACGTTCCCGTATTTATATATAGATGCTATCAAGTGAAATGTACCAATCTCTAGTCCCTTTCTGATATTTCAATAGTTAGACGTATGAGCTCTCTCAATATCCCAAGAACCACGTCCGGGCTTTCTTTACGAGTAATGTTATTCATTTTTTCAGTATGCTGCTAACTGTCTTCCTGCGTCATGAGGCGGGTATTAAAGTGGAAATTTGGCTAGTACTTTATTACTTATTAGAAAACAGTACATTTGAAAATGAATGAGTCGTTACCCTGAAAAGCTAATAAAGTTCTAATAAGTTCTAATAAGTAATAAAGTTCTAATAAGTTTCTAACGAGTTTTTCTGTTTTTGTTTACATTAGCTAGCCATACCTTTCACTTTACCCACTCGATAAAGGGCAGGGGATGAGATTTTTTCACCGGGTTTTTTGCTAAACCCACATTTTACATGATGCTCTACAACTTTCTAAATAACACATGGGGTCTAACCCCTACCCCTACAAAATTAAAATTTTCAAAATTTACCCCTTCAACCCCAGGTACGCGAAATGTTTTTATTCTCAATTAGGGGACATTAAAATCAAATAATCAATATTCATTTTCCCTCAATCTGTTCCCCTTGAGTCGTTATTTGGACCTAAAGACGGGATAACAATTTTGAAACACCCTGTATAGAAACTGGAAGTTTTTGTTAAGAATGGCTATATGTAAGATTTCTGAACCTCATTGTGTTAGTTAACAGGAACGTTATTAGCTATATTATCTGTTCAACTTTTAAATTTCACAAACCGTTGTAAAAGTCTTTGTAATCTAAAATTTATATTCAAGACTCTCGATAATGGCGTAAAGCCGAAAAGTTCGTCGGTTCATTTATTATTGTGTTATTCCTTATATTATTGAAGACCTAATTTCTGTAAAAAGTTAAATGAGTTTTAAAATTTGCAATTCCTTTCCTATAAGTTAATCGTAATTTTAAAGTGATGAGGCATTTTTAGATAAAATCAAAGCATTTTTAAATCGTATATACATTTTATTTTATCTAAGTTGTTTTATAAAAGAGGAATGCGAGGATAAAGGAAGTTACATGATACAGGAAGCATGTTTACACACATATTTACAATCACATCAGTAAATTAGCATATGATAGAGTATTTTCATAATAGATAATTCTGTTTCTTAAATTCATTTGTATTATTCAAACAGGAAGTAATCCTCAGGATATAATGTAGTATATTCATCTAAAGATCAAAAAGAAATGTGTAAAAGTTGGCTTCAAAATAAGCGAATAGTGTTTTAAAATGAATTTTCAATTAAGATTCTTGAAAAAAAAAAACTCACCTGAATTGAGTCTGAAAATGTCGTGATATCACATCTCGAAGAATTTGCGTTTCGACTTCTTTGCAATAAGAATAGATGACCACAAGAAAATAGATCTTTAATCAAATATATACGAATTAATTAATTTAATCAAATACATAAAGAAAAAGCTTAATTATTTATAAATAAATTAAATGTTTATCATTTCCTGTATCGCGCGTTGCACGACCAGGATAATTCGAATACAAAGAGTTTTTGTACAACTGTGAAACAGTAATGAGTGCGAAATATGCGAAACGGTTCGAAGCAGTTTTCTTGTGTTCACATGCAAAAGGTCCAAAGAGCCGCTGCATATTACATGAAAAGATAAACGGCATTTGCAAGGAAATGGGTGAAGCGTTTTGAAGACCACAAAAATGTCGATGACCTACCGGAACGAGGCGTAACAAGAACGTCCACTAAACAACTAGACAAACAGATCATAGAGACCTTCATGAAGAATTGACATATAACCTTGCGGGAAGAACAGGAAAAACTGAGACGTAAAGGTACTAAGTTGGGTACTAAGTTGTCTCTGGAGACAATAAGAAGTCGTTTGCGAGAGAAAAAAATATAAAATTGCGGAGTACGGTGTAGAAACCTTTCCTATCTGAATACCATGGGAAGAAACGTCTCCAATGGGCATAAGAAAATATGGATAGTGATTTGGGGCAATGTTTCAACATTCAAATATTTAATCAACTGATGATGAGAAAAAAATTCTCGAAAACGTTTTTATATGAAATTTATCCCAAAAATTTGAATCAACCCTTCAAAATTTCATCTGTACTTCAAGATTATCGTTTTCCCCTATCAACATTATCTGCACAAGAACTTCATCTACATCCTCAATAGACTGGTTTTGTTTCTACCATCAACAACATCTTCAATAGACTACATCCTTGAGTTTTCTTTCATCTCCCAAGTTTCTTCAAGATTGGTGACTTTAATTTTAATTTTTATTATTTCACGATTTTCCCCATTATAAGGAGACTAAACTCATTTTAAATTTAAAGTTCATTAAGATGTTGACAAGAAATATTACATTTGTTTGCACTACATTCAATTGCCTTTCGTCTTAATTTCAATGGTAACGACTTCCAAATCTGTCGAATTTATCTAGTCAGCAGATTCAAACTCCAGAGTTCGTTTTCTGTGAAGTTTAGGCTTCGTGTAAGCCCATACATCACGTGACTTAGACGGCTAATTTAACTGTGCAATGTCATGTTGCGTGCGCATCCTACTATGATTTTTCAGGTTATTGTCCTCTTGAAGAAAAATATTTGTATTTGACCTCCCGTACAACCTTCGAACAGATGGTAACAGGCTCTTTTTGGGCTATTCTTTGAGAGCAAATTCCAGAAAAAGATGCGCAAATTCTCAAATCTATATTTTTTTTTTAGAAGTAACTCCAGACATGGACCTTTACAGAGTGCTTAACGGGACGGTGCAAAGTTCTGTTTGTGAGGGATGACCACGCTCGACTTGAGGAAATCTTATCCAAAACGAGGATTCATTCGAGACCAAACGACATTGCCCCAAATCACTATCCATATTTTCTTATGCCCATTGG
>JAHWFO010014627.1:0-17418 GCA_023313115.1 Rhysida immarginata
CGAGTTATTCTGCTTTGTCAACTTAAAATTTACACCCTGTATATCAAGATTAATGTCTAAAAATTGAGGATTATTATAATAATTAATTAATAATTTGACCAAGGGATTGACATCCGAAACATGCGTCCTCCACGTGTATTTCATAATTAAGTTTTTATTACTACGAAGAGGGCGAACTGAACAATACTGAAGAAAAGTGGAGATGTATCTGACTCTTATGCGGTTGTGTAAAATCCCCATAAAAATATTAAAGAAAACATTTTTTATTATATTAAAAATATCAAAAGTTTTGTGAAAATGATCATTCACTTTAAACGTAGGAAACTTCGCCAAAAAGAAACGCTTAAAGTTAATTAATTTATTATACAGAAAGAGCATCTTCTGCGTAGAATAATAATAATAATAATAATAATAATAATAATAATAATAATAATACTTACTGATCAAACGTTGATTCACGGGTGAATGTGGTTGAAGAAACGGCGAGAGTTGAAACTCGAACGAAAATTCGATAGGAGAATCAGTGACTGGACGAGCAAAATATCTCAGTATAGTAATAATTAACATATATTATCATGTATTAACCAGTAAGGTGAGAATTTAACATGTCAAGCTCAGAGCGACCCAATAGTAAGAGCAATAAATGATGTTCTTAATTGAAAGAACTGCCCATTCGAAATGATGATAAATGAGGGAGATGATGTAATAAGCGAGTAGGGGTGGGTTATGGACAAGTGTGAACTTGTTGAATAAATCATCAATTTCAATTGTTGGGGTTGTTGAATGAAGCATCAATTTTCTATATAACAGCTTTTATTGTGAACATTTAGAAAATGGATAGATATACTAAAAATTTAAATAAAAGTCTGAATATGATGGAATGACATTAGTAGGTCTAATTCGGAATGAATCAGATGTGAGAAAACACGTAAAGTGATAGCATGTGTTAAAACATCGTCAATGTCAAAGAAAAATTTAGAAAAGAATTATAGCTAACTGAGAATAAGAAAAATCATTGGGATTTTGTAAAAATACTTAGCAGTCACAATGGATGCTAAGCCATTTGAAGGACCAAAGTCGAGATTAATACAGAATATATGTATGTGGTTAATAATAATGATAATAATAATAACATTACACTTTATGAAAAGGCACGAAGAAATCGTGAAAATAATGTTAACCTTAACCCGGCGTCACTCACGCCAAATTTTATAACAGCACTACCCGCGCTGCGGTGTTTACACCGCACTTTTTAAAAGTGATTTTATTTGATAAAAAAAAAAGAACTTAGTGAGATAAAATAACATAAAATGTTATTTATTATACTTTTATAAATTTCTTTATGCCAAAATTCTTCATTCATCATCATAAATCATCATTACTAATCACATCATCGCGGAGAATGCATCACGCGCGCCAAATTTCATAACAGCACTACCCACGCTGCGGTGTTTACACCGCACTTTTTAAAAGTAATTTTATTTGAACTCAGTGCAATTTTATTTGATAACTCAAGATATTGCAGTTTATGACCACTTACACAAATTAGAAGAAAATAATAAAATTAAGTGATTTTAAAGTGATTTTCAATCATGTTTATGTCAAAAATTTACTTACATGACTACTCACGCAGTGGTGTTTGCACCGCAAAGTGAAACCATGCGTGGAAATCATAGCTTTAATCTTCACTTTCGATAAAATGAATGAGATCAACACCGGCGCTATCTGTTGCCAATAAGTTGTACTTGAAATACATGGAAGTCATCACAAGGTAGTGCCTCTGTATGATGAGCTATATCAAAAAATCAAAAAGTGCGGTGTAAACACCGCTCGCGCGAGTGACGCCGGGTTAAGGGATAACAAGAACTCTGAGAATAAAACAATTTTATATTAAAAAAGTTAGAAAAAAGCACTAGTGGGAAATAAAATTTAGAAAATAATACACTATCATAAGGAATCAAGCATTTAAGTCGTAGAAAAGGGAGTAGGGATAGCCATGACGTCAGATGGGGGTCGTATAATGAGGAGAGAGCGTGGGAAGCATTAGGAACAATTATGTAGGGGTTGTTAAAGGAAGCTGCAAGTTCTTAATATAATACATCCTCAAAATCGAAATAAGCATATAATGCGTAAAAGAGCGAGGGTAGAGTAGACGTGATGTCAGATAGGGCCCATATAATGACGAGAAAGCGTGGGAAACGTGATGAACAATTGTGGGGGGTGTTGAATGAAGCATCAATTTTCTATATAGCAGCTTTTATTGTGAACATTTAGAAAATGGATAGATATACTAAAAAAAAATAATTTTAATATAAGTCTGAATATGATGGAATGACATTAGCAGGTATAATTCGGAACGAATCAGATGTGAGAAAACACGTGAAGTGATAGCACAGTATTAAAACATCGTCAATGTCAAAGAAAAATTTGAAAAGAATTATAGCTAACTGGGAATAAGAAAAATCATTGGGATATTGTAAAAATACTTAGTAGTCACAATGGATTCTAAGCCATTTGAAGGACCAAAGTCGATGTTAATACAGAATATATGTATGTGGTTAATAATAATGATAATAATAATAACATTACACTTTATGAAAAGACACGAAGAAATCGTGAAAATAATGTTAACCTTAATGAGTAACAAAACAACGTTAAAATAAAAAGATGTTAAAGTAAAAAAGTTATAAAAAGGCACTAGCGGGAAATAAAATTTAGAAAATAATACACTAGCAAAACGAATCAAGCATTTAAGCCATAAAAGAGGGGGTAGGGTTAGACATAACGTCTGATGCCAGGGGCATATGGGAGCAGGAGTTTTCATTGTTAACAGACAGAGGGGTGATGGGGGTAGTACAGAGCAAATTGGTGGGAACCAGTCCCCAGTCCACGGGTAAGCTTTAGTCTTTTAGAAAGCGAGGCCGGAGCAACACCAAGCAAAAAGTCTTCAAAGGAGATGTCTTCAACAAGTAACGAGAAAAGTAGATTGAAATTACTTGTAAGAGAATTTAGAGTACATTTTTAAACAATGCATAGAGTAGCCCACTAATTGGCATTTATTATATGTATATTTTAAAGTATTAGGAGTCGCAGTGGAACTGAACGCCATTTATATGAGCAGTGGAGAAATACTTGTAAAAGGAATTTCATTTGTATGCATATATAATCTCTACCTATTAGATTATAATGCTAGAGATTTAGTTGAACACAAAGGGCGGGCGAGTGAGAGGAAACTACAGTTTCCTATTACCTACAGATGAAATTAACATAACTGATGAAGATTGGAAAAGAATAAAAATAAGATGAACTATAACCGTGTATTTCACGATGAGGTGCCTTATTCACAACTAGCAGCACAGCTTGAACATTGGAAAAACGCTTTTAATACGTTCTATGGTTATGGAACTGAACAATGTCAAATGTTGAGTAAACTACTAAAAGTGCGTGTGCATGATGCCGAAAAGTTGTTAATAGCTATGGCTGAGGACGACTCTCACAATCCTATTTTTAAAAATAAACCAGACTACGGATTTTGTTCGGGGGTGCATGAAATAGCCACGCGACTAGAAAGAGATTATTTTTTTCGGGTACCATATAATTAAACGTTAAAAATGTGTGTAAAACGTAATCTTCAATTTGAATAATGATAATAATTTAGATTAGCCTAAAGAGTAGACATGATGGCAGATGAGGAGGGGTATGTGAGCAGGAGTTTTCATTATTAACATAAAGAGGGGTGAGGGGGGGGGGGTAGTGCAGAGTGAATTGGTGGGAACCAGTCCCCAATCTGCGGGGTGAGCTTTAGTCTTTTAGTAAACGAGGCATGAGCAACACCATGCAAAAGTCTTCAAAGGAGATGTCTTCAACAAGTAACGAGAAAAGTAGGTAGAAATTACTTGTAAGAGAATTTAGAATTAGTTTTTAAAAAAAACGCCTAGAGTAGCCCACTAATTGGAGTTTATTATATGTATATTTTAAAGTAATAGGACTTGCTGTGGACCTGAACGCCATTTATATGTGCAGTGGAGAAATACTTGTAAATTCAATTTCAACTGCGTGCATATACAGGGTGATTTACATCGAATGTAAAATACTTAAAGGGGGTATTATAGAGGTTAAGATAAACACAAAACGTCCTATGGACATGTGTTCAAATATGAACGATAACTGAGATATGAACAGAAATAAAAATGCCACCACCAAGATCAACAAGTTATAATAACTCAGATTCTGTAAAGTCTAGATTAATGAAATTTGGAGGAATAACAGAGTACATAAGACTGTGTATACCTTTAAAATTTGATCTAATTCTAACAAGAAGTTTCCAAGTTACTCATTCAAAATCATAATACGTACGTGTTCACTTGTGAGTACTAACTAGCACTTGTCACAATTTTGACTGTGTAACTCTGAAACTTCTCGTTGGAATTCAGTCAAATTTTAACGGTATACACAGTCTTATGTACCTTGTTATTCCCCCAAATTGCATTAATCTAGGCTTTACAGAACCTGAGTTATTAACTTGTTGATCTTGGTGGCGGCATTTTTATTTCTGTTCATATCTCAGTTATCGTTCATATTTGAACCCATGTTCATAGGACGTTTTGTGTTTATCTTAACCTCTATAATACCCCCTTTAAGTATCTTACATTCGATGTAAATAACCCTGTATAATCTGCGTTTATTGGAGAAAGAAGAGATATATGAATTTGATATTAGATGGAAACGGATTAGCGAATATTATAACTTCTTATTACCTGCAAATGAAATTAACATAACTCCTGTAGACTGGTTAAGAATAAAAGAAATAAATTACATGTATCCAGGGTTAAAATCAATCTTTTCCGGACATGTACCCTATTCGCAATTGATGGTGTTGATTGAAAAATGGAAGAAGGAATTTAAAACATTCTATGGCTATGGAACAGAACAATGTGAAATGCTAAGCCAGTTATTTCAGGCAGATGTTCAGGATGCAGAAACATTGATAACCCCAATACCTGAAGAGGGCATGCATAACCCGATATTTAATAAACAAAATGAAAATTATTGTACTTGCTCAGCTGTGCAAGGAGTAGCTCGACAACTGGAACGAGAGTTTTTTGGTGAATGTGTAAATGATGGGAATTTTTTGGATTTTTTTTTAAAAAAGAAAAATAAATAAAATGAATTAAAACTTGTACTTTGTGTCAATGCGTATTTTTTACACCTAATTACATTTGAATTAATTTCTAATTGCATTAATTTTAATTTGAGTTAAATTTGGAAAAGACAATAATTTATTTTTAATTAATTTGAACTTGTCAACAATTTAAAATGAAAAAAATTGGCTTAGAATTAACTTAATTTTGGATAAATTTGGAACTGATGATAATTTATTTTGAATTAATTTAGATTAGAATTAACTTAATTTTGAATTTGAACTCAGCACCTTGAATCAATAATGATACTTATGAAGAGTAGTTAACGAATAAAATAAAAAAAATCCGGTGGTTTTAAACGCAATAGAAAATTAGTAATTAGGTAAAAACGAATGTGATGGACCAGATTAGGCCTAACCTAAAAACCCATCCATCATCATTAACTCGACGATCAATCAAACACCTGTCAACCCTTTGGCCCCTAGACCCTTTGGTTACCTGTAACGTAACATCATCATACCTGTAAACCTTTTGGACACCTGATAGGTAACAGATGGACACCTCTACCCCTCTTCAATCATAGGCCTAATTAAAAACCCATCCATCATCATTAACTCGACGATCAATCAAACACCTGTCAACCCTTTGGACCCTAGACCCTTCGGTTACCTGTAATGTAACACCAACATACCTGTAAACCCTTTGGTCACCTGAATACCTTGTAACTCTTTGGACCCTGCGGTTACCTGTATGTCAACACCTGGTTATTCATTAAAAATTATTTAATTATCATTAAATTCAATTAAAAACTAATTCATTATCATTAATATCAATTTAACTCAATTAAAAACCAATTAAAACAATAAAAAAACCATTCATCTTAACCCTTTGACAACTTTTAAACCTTTAAACACCAAGTAAAGGGTTGCACGCGCCTCCCCCCTTTTCTGCCAATGCTGGTGCTATACTACTGATCATCATCTCGAGGTTCAGACATATCTGCAAATTCAAATGTGTCACTGCATGAAACCATAAAGCGCGAACAATAAAAAATTTACAAGCTACCATCAAAAAGCTCAAGCATTCAAATGATGAACTAATACAGTCTTTAGCTTCACCACAGAGAGATATAGTTGAACATATTGTGAAAGCTGCTAAATGCAAAAGTTCCCAGGGAGTGAGATACAATATTGAATGGATATATAATTCTTTAATTTTACATGTTCTTTCATCTAACACATATGAATTTTTGCACAAGTTAACAAGTTCTTACCACTTCCCAATAAATCAACCCTGGAGAAGTATGTTTAAAGTTTAGATGCCAAATTTGGCTTCAAAACCGAAATTTTTGAATTTCTAAAAGAAAAATTGAAGAATATGCTTTTAAAAGAGAGACAAGGGATTTTGATGTGGGATGAAATAGTGCTTAAAAGTCACCTTGAATTTCGTAAATCCACAGGAAATATTCTTGGTTTTTCTAATGTTTGCTCAGATGAAGTAAGCCATGTCCCACCACAAGAAGGAGATCATGCACTCGTATTCATGTTTAAACCATTTCAGAATGGCTGGGTGCAATCTATTGGTTCTTTCTGTGTTAAAGGGGAAACTCAGGCCGTATTTTGGCACAACTCATCTTGAAAGCTATACTTGCACTCGAACAACGTGGTGCTGAAGTGATAGCAAAGGTATGTGATGGGTGTGCTACCAACAAGACTGCACTTAAATTGCTTGGAATAAGTGGACAAAAAATCAAGTACAGTGCGGCTACTCTAATCCTGCAGATTTTGAGCGGAAAATATTTGCATTGATATATATCGTTCATCTTGTCAAGTGTATCCGAAACAATTTCTTGAAGTCTCGGATGTTCAAGGTATGTACATTCTGTTGTTTTAATGTTTGTCAAATTTATTTGTAAAGAAATTGATATTCTATAATTTGTATTATAGTTTCCTGATGGAGATGTTTTAATGCAACATTACATACACCACTGGAATGAAGAGCAAACGGAAACTTCAGGTCTGCGAGTTGCTCCTAAGCTCACTGAAGCTCATGTTAATCCCAATAATTTTCAGAAAATGACAGTGAAGCTTGCAACACAAGTAAGCTAAAGATATTTTTGTCATATATTTTATGTTTGTGTCATATATTTTATATTTAATAATTGCTTTTGTTGGAGATACGCTTCTATTTTTATTACTTATTGCCGATGGATGGCGTTATGACCCTAACTTTATCCCTACTCACGCATGTGCTTCGTTTCTGTGTATTCATTTTTTATTATATGTTCAGTTGTAACTATTGTTGTTGTAATGTTCGATCATACGTATTTATCTGCAATAAATTTAACCTTCCATTCAACAGGCTATGGGCCCAGCACGGTAACGCAGTTAGCAATTATTAATCACGGACACTTGATTGAATCTAACTGGAATAACAGTTACGCTTCCACTCCGTCGGAATAAAACTACGAAAACAGTTGTGGATTTCAAACAAAAGGAATAATTGCGGACAATGCTGAGAAGCTAAGTATTGTAAGATTGAATGATACGAACTATCAACTATGGAAATTTAAATGCAAATGATCCTGATGCGTGACAATTTATGGGACATTGTAAATCTTCCAAAGTGTCACGTATAATTATCAGTGGAAGCAATTTAATTGTTAATATAAGTACTGGAGACAAATTAGAAAAGCCAATTTCCTAATAACAGCTTTTTATTAAGTTATTAAATTGACTGGTAAACATACACGTAATTTGCAAATAATTACTTCTTGTGTATTAACAAATAAAATTATTATCTGGATACAAATTATTATTTTAACTGAGTCAACTCCGACTGTAATGAGAATATTAAGGTTTAGTTTAACACAGGTATGTTTTACATTCACTGCTGTCGTTAAACGAAAAACTTCTCTGTTGTCTTCTTTAATTATGCAGACGAGGTAACATCTGAGAAGCTGCCAGGACGGGCGCAATCCAGTCTCGGGTTCCGGGTAGAGAAGTAAGTTGGGAGAAGGCACCCAGCCTTTCGAGACTCCACATGTACAATTCCAAATAATAATAATAAGTCAAGTATCCACACAGGATATATTTCTTTAGTCAACACAAACTATCATCTTAGAATCATTAGAATAAATATCCATATATGCGTTCTGATAACTTCACTTTCATTATAAGGAAACCAAATTTAAAACCAAATTAAGTTTAAGAATTTCTTATCTTAGATGAATAATCTTATCCTGTTAATATTATTAAAACTATTCATCTGACTACCGTAATAGGTAAGTCGCTCCTTTAATTCGACAATAATATGGAGAACAAATTATCTTAGTAGGAAAGAATATTCAGCCGTCAATATGCAATAGGCTGAACCACTTCATTTAGAAGGTAAGTATTAAATGGCCAATATAATACAGCCCCGAGACAAAAATCCTGCAATATCAAAATTTTCTTCCAAATGTTCATTCGCAAAATTAAATAACCTAAGTTGGAAACAGAAAAAACGAAAACTTCCTCAAATGTTATATATTGTGGACATTTTTAAATACATTAAAACCCTTAAATAATCCAAAACAAGATTTATTCATACTAAACATTACGAAAAGAAAATTGCCACCTGGGACAAAAAACCTGCAATACGATGAATATGGGACATAAGTCCTGCAACTTTATGTTGCAATTCTAGAATTTAACTTAAAATCACTAGTGTTACCCCCTAAACTAAAGTGGACACAACTACTTTTTGCATATCACTGATTATAAAAATCTAACTAAACTGCATTGAACGTTTTCTTCACTTTTTATAATGGCAAGTAAATGTACTCCAGTTTCCTATGATGTCAGAAAACTAATTATTAAACAACACCAACAAGGTATTCCAAACATCCAAATTGCAAAAAACATTGGAATTCATCGTTTTACAATGGGTAGAATCATCAAGACCTTTGAAGAAACTGGAAAGAGTGACGTGAGGCCACGATCTGGCCGCCCAAGAAAGACAACAAGAGCACAAAATAATGTGCTGAGAAGCTTAGTAAAATCTTCTAGGCACAAAACTGCTAAAATGATAACTACTGAGTGGTCCAAAATCATCAAAAAAGATGTCTCTGTAAAATTAACACGACGGCGATTAGCAGAAATGAAGTATGGATTCCGAGCTGCAAAAAAGAAGCCTCTCTTAACAGCAACAATGAAAAACAAACGCATAGAATGGTGTAAAAGACATCGTGAATGGACCGTTGATGACTGGAAAAAGTTATTTTCAGTGATGAAACCCGTGTTTGTTTGTTTCAAGATGGGAAAACTAAAGTGCTACGAAAGAAAGGTGAAGAGCTTTTGCCAGGATGCATTTCAAAAACTGTTAAGAAAGCGCCAGGACTTATGTTATACGGAACAATGACAGCAAAGGATTGGGAAGTCTTCAAATAGTTGAACGAAACATAAATGCAGAGGTTTATATAAATTTTTTAGAAGAAAATCTAATTCCTACTGCCTTTCACTATTTTCCGGATGGTGATTTCATATATATCAGCGAATTCAAAGGATTAATCCTTTTTTCTTTATTGTCCACTGTATTCAGATAAACAGTAGTCTCTGTAGGAGCATAAATAACAGACGACAGTTTCAAATAGTTTTTTCGTGTTTGATTACCTCTTGAATAAACATGTTTATTTCTCCTTAAGTCCACAGGAGCTATTAATTTCCGCTTGAGTACCCAAACTATCCATTTTGGTTGGAGGATTTAGTTTTGTCGGTATCCTCCTTCTAAATTCAATTGGCTTAGGGAATTTAATTCTAGCCCTACTGTGTCGATGAGTTCGTTCTTGGTTAACTACCAGTCGGTTAACTGAACAGTATTTTTTAATAATTCGTACGTCCTTCTTATGAAAACCTGTTTTATAATGCTATCTCTTGCGTTTATGCTGCCTACGAAATTCCATCGAAGTAACTTCGGTACTACTCATTTTATCACCAGTATCGTGTTGAGGAATTTGAGGCACAGTGTATGATTGGTTCTCGATGATGCCAATCAATCTATCTATTAGGAAGAGAGCATGTTTTAAATGACCTACTGTTTCGTTTAAAACTTTTGAACTGCTTTCATTTTCAGTTTGCATAGCATTGTCATTTATTGGTATACTCTGAGGGGTATTCAGCTCTTCGTTAGCCGTAGGCCACAACTTAATGTGGTCATACCTATTCGCTATACTCATTTGCATAATTGTTTTTTGACACTACATAAATTTTTAATCTCCTTCATTCTTGAAGCTGCATAAACAGATTTAATCATAATATGTTGTGGAATATATGACTGTAACGTTCTTCCCACTGTACAAAAACTTGTTAAAGATATTATAAGAAAACCTTTTTCTAATGAGGCGCGTATCCATTCTAAATTTTGCGCATTAGCATAATTAATAGTTTGATTACCATTAGTTCTTGATGCTATGGTCATTTTCACCTGACTACTATCATTTATATCACTGTTACTACTCCACATAGACTCTTGCGACTTAATTACGTCACTTGTGAATATTACTTCTTTCATCCAGGAAGCACTTATATATGGCTTCTCAAAACTATCCGAGCTGAGGTCCTCAGTTGAGACCCTTCCTTGGTCCGCTCTGTTTACTATAACCAACGGTTCTAACTGCTACACCGTGTCTTCTACTATATCGTTAACACCGATGGGATATGTCATGCTAGATGTATCCTGCGATCCATCCTCAGTTTCTTTTTTCAACGTTTATTTGATGCGCTCGCGTAGCAAGGGTTTTCAGTCTTTCTATGACCTGCGAGCTGTCTTCGTAACGTATTGTACCTTCGCTTTGCCCGACTACTCCTGCATCAAGCTTTTGAAACATTGCCACGATTAATTGGTTATAGGTATCTTCATCAATGTAATGGCGATCTGACAACTCCTGACAATTGTTAACTTCTTATACTATAAGTTCATCATCCTGCTTCAGAAGTGCCCTTTTGCACTTTTTCACTAACTCCTGTACTCCATTACACTTTAACCCACTTTGAGAGCCACTTTCAATAATAGGATCCTGCTCCTCACAAATTTCATCCATTACATCATTTGGCTGATCCTTAATTTTATTGATATTTTGCTCTTGTATATATAAATACTTTACTGTTTTTCGTTTATGTTTTCTCTTTTTAGTAAGAGGCTTTTTTAATAACCGCTGCTCCTTAACATCAGACTGTACGTAAGGATTTGTATACTGCAGTAATGGCCTACAAGCACTATTGTTAGCGGGTGCCATTTTCTTGGCCCACTCAATGGACATTTGCTCATCTTTCTTCGTTAAAATAGCTTCTGTAATAAGCATTGCCTCTTTTAAGCTTCTGGGGTTAGTTTCTACTAAACATTCTTGATACCCTACTGAAAAAGCGCCAATATAAATCTTAGTTTTCTCTTCCTCAGAAATTAGGCTGACTTGATCAGCTAATGCTAGATAAGTCGTATTAAACTTCATGGTGTCGTCCTTAACGAATGCAACTTCCTTTAACTTTTGTACAATCCTGGCCTCCATGTTATTACCATAGAAAAGAAAAAGTCAGTTACAATTTGTTGCTGCTGGCTGTAGGGACTGAAGTGGCCGAAGTCCAACTGCTGACTGTGTTACTGAGAATTAGACCTGCCTTCGCCGAAGTGTTGAAACTCCGTGTCGACTGCTGTATCAAAGCTAATCTGTCCTCCAGTACTTACTCCAACGAGGTCGTTGCACATAACGAAATTAAAGAAAAGCAAACAGTCTTAGCCATGCAGAAGAACACTATAAAATGTCTTGTAAAGTTCCGCACAAAAAAAATTTTATGGCCTCCAGTGTTACCAGTTGACTACATACAGGTCTAACTGCTAAAACACTGAATGCCACTAGAAAATGACAAATTTCTACTTTATATGGTTGGCAGTACGAACAACTAGACACATATGTAGTCTAGATGCTAAAAGTACTGTCCCCAATTAACTTAGTACTATTCAGAAAAAAAAATTCAAGCTCGTAAAAAAAAAAAAATTGGACGTCGCTGTCTTTAAACAAGATATGGCTGGGCACCAGGCCAACTGTCGATGCCACGCTCTGGGCTACCAAAGCTAATCTGTCCTCCAGTACTTATGTCACGTATAATTATCAGTGGAAGCAATTTAATTGTTAATATAAGTACTGGAGACAAATTAGAAAAGCCAATTTCCTAATAACTGCTTTTTATTAAGTTATTAAATTGACTGGTATACATACACGTAATTTGCAAATAATTACTTCTTGTGTATTAACAAATAAAATTATTATCTAGATACAAATTATTATTTTAACTCAGTCAACTCCGACTGTAATGAGAATATTAAGGTTTAGTTTAACACAGGTATGTTTTACATTCACTGCTGTCGTTAAACGAAAAACTTCTCCGTTGTCTTCTTTAATTATGCAGACGAGGTAACATCTGAGAAGCTGCCAAGATGAGCGCAATCCAATCTCGGGGTTCGGGTAGAGAAGTAAGCTGGGAGAAGGCACCCAGCCTTTCGAGACTCCACATGTAAAATTCCAAATAATAATAATAAGTCAAGTATCCACACAGGATATATTTCTTTAGTCAACACAAACTATCATCTTAGAATCATTAAAATAAATATCCATATATGCGTTCTGATAACTTCACTTTCAGTATAAGGAAACCAAATTTAAAACCAAATTAAGTTTAAGAATTTCTTATCTTAGATGAATAATCTTATCCTGTTGATATTATTAAAACTATTCATCTGACTACCGCAATAGGTAAGGCGCTCCTTTAATTCGACAATAATATGGAGAACAAATTATCTTAGTAGGAAAGAATATTCAGCCGTCAATATGCAATAGGCTGAACCACTTCATTTAGAAGGTAAGTATTAAATGGCAAATAATTATTTCACAAAACTTTCCTATGCCGTTATATTAGTAGGCTTTTATTTCAATTGGAAAATTTCCAACGTACTTAGAAAAACTTTCTCAAACAAGAAAACAAGTAAACAACTTTCTCGGTCGCGCTGTCTATCTTAGCTGTTTCGACCATATCGTACACTTGTACTTGGGTTAAACATTTGCAAAAACTCTGGAGAGGCTATATACCTTTCGGTAGGCTCAATGTAATAGCTGGCTTCAGCTGCTGGGGGAGAGTTCCGCTATTTAGGTGAAGTTTTGATAGCTCTTCACCTGTAGATAACATTAGAGTTCCCGAGTCGGACTTAAGAATATCGGAACTAACCTTATTTATTCCTGTCGTCGGTTCTGAATCCCTTTCCATTTGTTTTCTGTAGGTTTCCTTGTTCCTCTCTCTCTCTCTCCACCTCTCCTGAACACCATTCAAGCTTCGTTGCTCGAGCCGCTCTCCCTGCAACTTCCGCTTTCCGTCTTTTTAACTCTTTTTTGGAGTGGCTCCACCTAGTGTCATTTTATACAAACTAAATTTATAAAACGTTCTTGTTTTATAACGTTTTTGGTACGACGTTTGTGACACAAAGCCTGATGCTGCAAATATACCAGCAGACTGGGATCAGCGCAACCACAAGGCTATGGCGGCAATCGGTCTTGCTGTTGAAGACGGCCAGCTCATACACCTGACTTCGCTCACCTTGGCACGCGATATGTGGTTGAAACTACAGAGCATCCATGAACGAAAATTATATTCAATGCGTTTCATTTCTGGATCCATGTCATCGCATATAATGAATATGTTAGAAATTGTCAATCAGCTACGTGGATTAGGCAAGAATATTCCTGATAAAGACGTTGCAGTATTATTGTGTAGTTTGCCCGAGTCATACAATACACTTGTTACATCGCTTGAAGGGCGTACAGAAGAAGATTTGACAATAGAATATGTTCGAGGCAAGCTTGATAGATGAATATAGCCGTAATGCCGAATCACTAGGTGCAAACGACGTTGCCTTGAAGACGTCGGTACAAGGTAATATACTTAAAGCATCAGATAAGTACTGTAAGTTCTGTAAGAAGAAAGGTCATGTTAAAAATAAATGTTGGAAATTAAAAAGAAAGCAACAGAGCAGACAGAAAAGTAAACTTGCTTCTAATGATAATCAAGAATCTGATAAAAGCAACTGCTTCTTTTCTACGTGTATAACGAACAATTTGAGAAATAAACATGCGTGGTACATAGACTCTGGAGCTACTTCCCACATGACAAGTGATAAATCCTTTTTTACTGAACTGATTGATACTGAAGAAAAAGTGTTTCTAGAAAACAATGAATGTGTTGTATCTAAAGGTATAGGTAGTGGTCAACTTAAATGCATTACTCCTTCGGAAACAAATACAAAGTTCACAGTGACTGATGTTTTATATATCCCATCACTAGACAGTGGATTACTTTCTGTTAGTTGCATTACAAAACATGGTTGAGATGTGACATTCAAAGATAATTTGTGCACAATTAGTAAAGATAATACTGTAAATTTGCTACAGCCATACAGGAAGGAAAACTTTATAGACTTCAATGCAGCCATGAATCAATAAGAAAAGTGGAGTTTTCCAAAAATAAAGATCATGCTTATCTATGGCACAGGCCCATGGGGCATAGCGACTTGCGTGCAATTAGTAGTCCGTATACTAAAAAATTGACAGATGGTATTGATAAGGTTCATTTCTACAATATATCAGACTGTGAGAGTTGTATCAAAGGAAAGATGGCACAACTGCCATTTCCTCAGAGTAAAACAAAAACAACTGAACCTCTTCAATTGATTCACAGTGATTTATGTGGACCTATGCAAACCATTACACCACGTGGAAACCACTACATGCTGACATTAATTGATGATTTTTCACATTTCACTTACGTTCGTTTATTGAAACATAAGAATGAAGTTACTGATGCCATTAAGGAGCATATAAGTATGGTCTCCAATCAATTTGGAAGAAAACCAAAAATCATTAGAACTGACAATGGAAAAGAATATTTTAATGCTGAGCTGAAAAACTACCGTATTTTTGCGAATATACCCCGCATCCCTGTATACCCCGCATCTCTAGATACCCCGTGAAATTCAACGTTTATGTAAAAAATATTTAGGAAACCCTGCACCCCTGTATACCCCGCTGGGTATACAGGGGTTTAAAGCTGAAAGAACTTTGAGGTTATATTAAGGTTAAATCAGAAGTTCAAGAAGTATAATTAATTATTTCAACCATTAAATTCAGTTAAAATTCATAAAAATTATATTGGCAGTATAAAATGTCCCAAGACATAAAAAATGAGGAGTGGAAGAAGAAGAGTTTATTTTGCAGGAAAAGAAAAATCGAGCAGGAAATTCAACACAAAAGTTAGCAGATAGATCCAGCAGATTGAAATAAGCAACTGATAAATGAAAGCAAACTAGAGGATTTTTACATTATTAAAAAAATAATAAAAGGTCATTTCATTTTGAAAAGGCCAAAAATACAATTATAGTATTTTACATGAATTTTTATTGTAAGTTCATTTTTCGAAATTATTACATTAATGCAGTCATGAATTAAAGTACTGTAATAAAAATTCATTTGAAGTTTAATAAACGTTCTTGGGAAATTTCAGGAGATAGAACTTTCCTGGTCAAAAATGTTGTTGAGGGCAAATGACCGGATCCCATGTACTATAATAATTTCAAAAATTCACGTTTAATGTAAATGCATTTTTGAGAAACTACATGCATACATCACAGTATATAATGTACTGTATAATGAACTGTACATTGTATATTCTGTTTAATTGATTTACTGTAAAATCCATCTCCCATTTAATTTTCTGTTGCCAGAACCGAACAACCGCCGGGGCCCCCCCATCAAACGAACTTCGATCTGACGAATTTCAAACGAAATTAGCATATAACACTTGATATACTTGCATAAGACAGTGCATTATGTAGTATATACAATATACAGTACATTAATTCCATGTTTTCTCATTTTTTCGTCTCCAAAAGCTAATGTAAAAATGAATTCTCATAAACAAGATAGCGACGCCATTTCTCCTGAAATTGTCCAAAAACATTTTTTAAAGTTCAAATGAATATTTATTACAGTACTTAATGCATTAATACACGATATGTATTGTAATAATTTCGAAAAATGAACTTACAATATAAATTCATGTAAACTACTGTAACTGTATTTTTTGCCTTTTCAAAATGAAATGACCTTTTATTATTTTTTTTAATAAACCACCATCTGTACTGTATTAAGAAACTTTTTGAAGAAACATGCGATAATGAACCAGATTTTTAAGTTTTTAATTGTAAATATCCAGGTTATGCATTTTTCATATCGTTAAAAAATAGCTTTTCAAAAAGATGGCAACTTCAAAACTGCCACGATCTGAAGTAGTGGCAGTGTGTCCCGACTAACTTCTTCACCTTTTGATAATGAATCGGAATTTTAAGTTTTTAATTTTAAGCCTCAATGCCACAATGTGTTGTTCATTGCTTTAAGAACTGATGCAAATAGAAAAGAAAATTCTAGAGCCTGGATCTCTTTTCTATTTCAATCAATAATTTAAACATCTGTGGTTTTGTATGTGAAAATTTTCATAGACCATTTTTATTTACTGTTATGAAACTTTGTTTAAAGCTTAATATTAAACCTTATAAGTCTATTCTATTATTCACGTGAAGACGTTTGCTTTCCTTTATATTGTTTTTGCGAACAATTCTTTACTACAGAATTGTATATTTGATACGAAAAACTTTTGTATTTATAAATGTAATATACAAGGTGATTATAATTAAAGTCCCTTTGTAAAAATGCTATAAAAAAACAACCATGAGTCCGAATGACTTCAAATTTGGACTGAGCATTCTTGAAGAAGGGGCATTTGATATGGGATAAGAAAAAAATAGTTCCAAAATTTATCACTAGATGGCGCTGTAAGCGGCATAACGGAAGCGGATTCAGCTAGAAGTGACATTTTGAATTGAAATACGACGGCTTTGGCATGAGTTGTTTACGGCATGATGTTTTTACATTAAAGTTGGTCAAGGAATGCAGTTGACACTAAAACAAGTTAAACATGATTTTTTTTTTATTATACAGTACAGTATTAGCAAAAAATCAACTGTACCGGTCAATGAACATGATTGCTTCGGGTTTGATGATGGAAAACATGACTTTCAAGTCATTTAACAGTTGTGGCACTGTTAGTGCAAAGCCCATCCACCACGGCAAGGTCGTACCACATCGGATGGGAAAAATCGGTTTTTAATTGTCCTTGGGCCAAAAACCGCATAAAAAGCACAT
>JAHWFO010014639.1:0-12191 GCA_023313115.1 Rhysida immarginata
AGTAGCATCACAGGCTGCATTGATGCACTGTGAAAGTGTCTCCACATGATGAACTGGCTCTGCCTGCACAATATCTTTTGAGTGCCCCCACAAGTTAAATTTAAGATAGGTGAACTAACAGACCATGCAACAGAACCTCGTTCTATCCATAATCCAGGGAAGATGTTGAGATATCACAAAACATTAATGCAGGAATGGGCTGGTGCTCCGTTAAGCAATATCCTTATGATCGGTCATATTGCCCATGGCAATCCTCGAGCAATGCAGGTAGAATATTCTGCAGGAATTACATAATATATCTTGTCTTAACAAGCAATAATCCCTGTCTAAATATTGCTGCTGATGAGATACTTCAACCATTCCATGGGGATTTGCTATAGTCCACAGATGATGATTGTGTAGGTTGATGCCATCTCTGGCAGAGGTCACCTCTGACTGAAATACCAAAATGATGATGGCATGTTGCAAAACGAGTGACAAAAGCTTTTCCGTGGAGCAAAATCTGTGACACCATGCTAGCAGACTATTACCTGGAGCTTCTACCAGGGCTCCACTGAATATCTTGTAGCACATGTTCTCCAGGTTTGCTGTATGATTGGAGAAAGTTTTGCGATTTGGGTGTGCTGTCTGTTGTGGTATTTTCCTTGGCACATCCCTATGCTGCCTCTTGACCATTCCAGTGTGCTTCTTTGTATGTGAAGACCATCTCAGTTTGTTCCTGATATGAAGAAAATACCAGTGTACCTCTGCTACATGACAAAAACTCAAAAGTAACTCTGCCAACAGAAAAAAAATAACTGTTATGCATACAATTATTGCCATCTCTATGGAAACTATACATTTCCAGACATGTTGATAAGAACTTTATTACTTTTCTTGTGAGGAGTTCCCATCTCAATTTCTCCCTATTTCAATATTTATACTTTGTAGAGCTGTATTCAAATTCATATTAAATGGAAGATAAATTCAAATGTCAACACTGTATTGATTTCTATTGATTAATCAAATGAGTAAAGAGACAGATTTCTCAATAAATTAGTAATAGTTGTTGTGAATTTGTTTATTGGTTTATACATTTTTATCAATACACAAATATTATTTTAAATTAAGCTTATGGTCAGTTTGGGTATGAAAGTTAATCAGCTACATTAAATTTGGAAGCATATATTCTTTGTTCAAAAAATATAAAAGGAGTAAGAGCTAGGCTTTAGTAGCACTCCATTAATTTATATATGGCAAATTAAATGTGCTAATTGAGTTTCAAGAAGATTAAAGCACCATAAACATTTCTTAATGTCCTATTTACTGGCAAAAGCTGAAGTTATTCAATGCTATGGATTTTTTTTTTTTTAAATTAGTCTTGTAAATATAGATATTTGGTTTAATAAAGTCCAACAGCGCAGTATACTGGGAAACTGAAAGAAAATAATACTGGACCAATATAGGCAATACAGAAGTTTAATGGGAGCTGAAGCATTCTTGTTCATACATCAAAATCAATCAAACTAAATTTAAGGAGTTAAGTATATGAAACTTTGCCAAATCCACCGTACTCATCTGACGTTCCCAACAGACTATCACTTTTTTTCCTATGCCTTAGACAGTTTTCAATGGTATAGCCTTTAAAATAAGTATGTAGATATTTTTTTTATCATAAGAAGTTTTTCCTTCATATATAGGTAATCGAATGATGTTCAAATTGCCTTCGATGACTTCATCCTCTCACAGAAACAAAACTTTTTTAAATCTGGAATTGCAAAACTTCCTGGATGGTTGGAGGTGGTTATTTCTGCAGATGGATCTATTTGACCAATGTGCATAATCAAATAAAAATGGTCATTATTGCTGCTCCTAAACCCAAACTGACATTTAGCATAATAACCTGATACTACTTGCAAGTGGTTTGCTAATTAATGTAAACTTGATCATAATAAAGTTTTTAGTTTGTTTTGTAATAACGGCTTGCACGTTCTCATCTGATTTTTATCTCTGGAAATATACAAACAAGTGCTTTTATTTCTGGTTTATTAACATATTCCTGTCTTTATTTTCCTTGGATTTACACATCAATGTAAGGATTGCATTTTCAATACATCTTCTTAAATCCCCTCCGTGGACATTACCTTGACGTGGTGGAGGGGCTTGAGTGCCTCATAGATGCTAAGGACACCTATGCCAGACAGCCTTAGCAGGGAGGTGAGACTAAAAATGTCCGATCTCTTCTGTGTAGATGTAACACGCTGCTAAAGTGCACATTCGTGTTTGCCAAACGACCAGATTTTTTGGGTCCGACTTCTCCAAAAGATGGAAAGTTTTAATGAGCCCATTCACAGTTATTTTGTGGGATTCACGGTTAGTTCTAAGGCATCCCCTTCTTGGTTTTGTTAGTGGTGGATGAGGACCTTGAGGTTTTTCATAATATGGGGGAGGGGGGGCTAGTGATGCTTAAATAGAAAAGTAAAGTAGGGAATAATAGCGACCTTTTGGTATATTTTATTAGATCAAAAATACCGGTAGTTTGTTGGTTCATGGTTACGCAGGAGAAGACAATGTTAAATTTATTTCTTACTTGTCGAATGAATATCTTCTTATAGGGTCTGTTTACTCAAGCCCCTAAGGGTTTTAATGATGATACACACGTAAAAGAAATAATGGAAGAAAGCATTAGAGACATCAGATGAATCCGGTTTGAGAAATGCAGAGGTCCAACCCATCCACTCCTTTATAGTAATGTTTGAGGGAAATAACCTTCCAGATTCATTAAAAGTTATTTTGTAACCTTACTGTCATTGATTTCATATTCAACACAATGGGTGCCATCGTAACCATTGTCACTTTGAATATACCACCCCCCCTTAATCTCAAATCAGCACCAAAATCCAATATCTAAAATCGATTATCAGCTAGCTGAATATTCACTTATTTAAAACGATCAATGACAAAGGTTGGGTTCTTTAAAGAAGTGGCAGGTTGTGTCTTATTTGTTTCCATAAGAAAGCAAGGATTAGAATTAAATAAAAGTCTCTTTATTCAAAGTTAAACAAAAAGAATATACCAATGAGAAACAAGAAATAGAATAAAAACTTACATCTAAGGAAAAAAGAGATAGAACTTAACACTCAAGAAGAAAGTTAATCCTAAATTCCCCAATTACTTAAGACTAAGATAACATGCAAAACATGAATAAATATCAATAAAAGTCAATTGCTCTGAGGATAGAGATAACACTACCAATGACTCAATTCTATTAGAGTTCCCTTAATATTTCCTTTATCTCACTTTTTGTCATAACAACCAAGAAGTCTTAAATATTTCTTTCTACTTACACTTACGTAGTTTCAAACATCTGCATATCTATGATCACCTTTTATCCAATCTTGAACACAAAACACTTTTCACTTTAAACAGGCCATTATATTATATCACAACATATTTCTCTGAAGCATAAAACAAGCACACTTGAAGATAATCCGGATCGATTAGTGAGTGAGTCCACTGAAGGTCTCAAAGTGTCCCCACTAAGTTCAACAGAAGATTTCAAATATGTAGTTGTCTTCTCTCCACAATGGTTGGGATCTTGGCCATAATGATCACTTGCAGTCATTTTATTTCTGGCTTCCCTTAGCCCTGAAGATCGCTGAGGTTCCACATCCGATGATAATTGTACAATATGATGAGGCAATCAATTTTCCTTTCATAAACTTCATTTAAACATTTTCAGTAGATTTGTCCAATATAATTCCGAGGAGAGACATCTTTCTTTTACCGGGAGATTCTTAAATTACTTCATTGATGAGTCTTCATATATAAATTGGAAGGAGAAGCTATTCGATTTATTAACTAACTGCGTATTCTGCACAGTAGCAGTTTCCATCAACATAAACCCCCTCCAATGTTCCTTCATGCCAGAACTCCGACGGACCTCTTTACTGTCCTTTACGTAATTGTCCATATTCTACAATAACGATGATGAGTGATGAGCTCGCACAAGCTTTGATTTCGGAAGGAGAGGCCACCAGATCGCTTCGACGGGCTGCGGGAGTTTCGCAGCCGCCTTGGCGCATCTCGTCTGACCCTCCCCCTTCAATCAGCCGGAGCAGAGAGCGCTCAGCTTTCCCTCGACTGTCACTTGTTCAACTCATGACGACTCATAAAGTTTCGTTTTCCCACATTCGTATTTATACTCAACATGCATCCGGTCTCCCTTTCCTATTCTCATTTTATAAAATTCCAAAGTGATCAAACTCAAAAAACAACAATGATTTCAAATACCACATGAAATCCATGACACAAACTATTTCTTAATAAATTCAATATTCCTATTCATCAAAGAATCCAATGACCAATATCATCTATATCTATTTAAATTTCCAAAGAACGTCTCTTCCTGTCATAGCACCACCCTTCCTGCTATTTCACAATTGTGGGCTTTCGATTTATATCCAAAATTATAATCCTGAATTCTATCAACACAATAGATCCCTTCTACAAAAACAATTATATGACCTTACTCCCACTGTAAACCTGAATAATACTTGCTATTATTCCTGTGAGCAAGTTTCTCATAAAATAAATTTGTTACTTAACACGTGATAACGTCACAATTTAATTTTTTTTGTAATTTGTGGCATGTGTGTAAACGGAGACACTGGAAAGAAACCTGTGATGTGACCTGTGATATAGAAACTGCTGTATTTTTCTGAATTGCATAATTTGAATTGAAAAAGAAGACCAATACGATATTTAAGGCAAATGCTTATACATAGAATCCTCAAACTAAACAGCTGAGAAGATGGCCCTACATGCTCCTATACAAAAATTTTGAAGGTGAACAAATCAAAATTGCTAGGAACCATGACTGATGTTGTATCATCATTAAAAGATTCAAAAATTTGAAATTACTTACAAAGCAACTTAGGGTAAATAAAAAAAATTAATTATTCTTATTTCATTTAGAGGAGGTAATGTTCTTCAGTTGAATCTATTATGGGCCATAGTCAAAGAGTGTACTGAAATTGAGCCATGCACACAATATCCTGTAAGTTGCACTTTACCTATAGAATTATTTTCTTTTGTAAAAGAAATTAAATACTCTGTGGTTGAACTGTGAGGCCTGTTTGAGTCGGATAGATGTTGTAAGAAGAAGGCAGAGAAATTCTGTTCAAGAAAAAAGATGTGGGTTGCTGTTTCAACCATTCTGTAATTGCTTTCTGCACCTCTTCATTGGTTTCATTTGTTGTCCCTTGAGGAATTTCTTCTACGACCTGAAGAGATGAAATCACAAGGGGGCAAATCTAGGCTGAAAAGAGGATGTTCAAGAACCTCCCATTTCTTCTTGGGTTGTGCACCCACAACAACTTTTGCATGGAGAATGATTACTCCTGAAGACAGCATACAGAGCCGCTTTGTTTTTGATGACCATTTTTTTTCAATGATAGAATTTCATATTGGTTGTTGGAATTTCTTTTTTACTGCGTTAGATTAATTGCTATTGTTAATGTTTATTTGTTTTAGAAATTCAAAAAAGACATTAAAATTGGAAAAGGTTGCATATGTGACTTAGTGTTGAAATTCTAGAGGATGAAAAAGAAGGAAGATGTTAAACCATCCACACTGCTACAAAGGAAAAAGGCAATGCTTCTTCTGTAAGTCAGAATTATTTCTAATTAGCAAATAACTGGTTTAAAAGCAGAATGGAGAATGAATTATCAAACATTTTTTCTCTTTTACATTTAGAAAAAAAAAAAACCGTCTTAAATCCAAAAACAAATACTAGTTTATTCACATTTAAGAGTGAAATTCAGGAATGAAACGGTCTTGCTCGAATACTTTCACTGAACGTTATTGAATTCTTTTTTAATGAAACTAAGATGAATTTTTAGCATTTACTATTGTTCTGTTAATTAGAATTCTACGGTTTAATGTAGTTATGTTTTTCTCTCTCTAAATTGTTACTGGAACATCTTTTATTGCTGGGAAGAAAGTTCTAGAGTAGATTTTTACTTAAAAAAATTGTTCTCTTCCAAAAAGTAAGATTGAAATATAGTCTGTTACCATTAGAAAAAATTTTCACTTATTAAAAATTTGGATTGGCCTGACTTAAAAATAGAGTTAAATTTCATGCATCCAATATAAAGAAAAATCACAATTTGGATGTAAGTCACAATGCATCCTTTGAATTTTTATTGTATTATTGTGTACCTTTCATTGTTTTACTATCAGAATTTGTGCATTCAATAGTGAATGCTAATGAAAATCTACAGAGGGTTGTTTCATGTTCATCATGATGAGAATACATTTATTGTAGGTCTACTGGAACCCATTTCTTCTCCACCTACTGTGCTCTGTGATGCCCCTTTCTTCTAAAAATTGCTCAACATGTATGTTTACTGTAAGAAGATCCTATGGAGAACAGCGAGGTAGATTCTGTTTCGTTCCTCTTGATAGGCTTCTCATAATCCAGAAAGTATTCTCAGACATCTTTCATGAAAAGCTCTTTAAGGCAACCGAATCCAGAAAAATGTGTGTGAGAGGCATTGGGTGACTGGACAGATGTCTGAGAACAGAAATCTTAATCCCAGTTTTCTGTTCCAGTACTAGAAAGTTGATTTAGCCATGTGGATGTACATGTCCTTTGCCTAGGATGATATAATCATGTTATTGAGATATGTGATTTCCAGTCATTTTCCTGATAGCAGGCAACATTTATCTTTGCTTTATATTCTACCTTTTTGATTGCCAGATGTCCACTGTAGCATCCATTCAGATCGAATTTTTGTTGATAAAAATTACCTGTGTCTAGCCATCTCTCGATAAATAAAACCAAGCCTCATCCAAGGAGACTATGTGTCTTGCCAACAAAGCGTAACTTGGGCCTTACGATGGCATTGTAATTTCAAATCTTGGTGAAAAATATTGTTTACCAATGGAACAGAGGTTTCAATCTTTCATGCAATGTCTTGTTGTCAGATCTTCTGTAAGGATTAGCCTCTTCACTGTTTGAATGTTAGCCTTAGTATTAGAAGAACACGTGTATGCTTTTTGTCCAGCAGTTCTGCATTTGGATCTATATGTTGTCTGCTTTTGATAACTTTTGTTATAGCATTCTTGGAAATAATGAAACCATTTCCCTTACAATGTTTATTCTTATGGAATAAGAGTAACCAGCCTTCCCAGAACGATTAAATTTTTGAGGGCATTTTGGCAGCTAACTTGAAAATGAAGAATGGAGTGATAAGTTCGATAGTTACCGAACTGTTGTGTAAAATTTCATGAGCCTTATCCATTTCAAATCATGCTGTTAAGTTTTAACAGTCGTTACCATAGACATGACACAATCCTCTGTTATTAAGATAGTGAAAGCAGAAGATGGAATCATCCAGCTGAAGTTGGTCTCAGAGATGATTCAAAAATTGAACTATAGCATGCAATGTGTCAAAGAAGTAGAATATTCTTTAATAGTTGAAATATGTATGTAAGAAGGTAGACTTTGATGAAAGATTTTCTCATATAAAGTATTTTAATATGTTCATTAAAAATCAGCCAGTTTAAACTAATGTTACCTTAATTAATTTAAACATTTTTCTTAGTTATATCAAATTATTTTTTCTGTTAAAGAAATTTATTTCCCTTGCAACTTTTGTATGACGGGATTAGACCGTAAATGTAGAGAAGTCGTTATTATTTGGTGTTTAGATTTGATCATTTATTTTACTTTTATTACATTGTTAAAGATTAACACATTATTTATGCTGTCGATTTTATTCATTTATAGGTTTCTGTGTAAGAGAATAGGATTAAACGCAGTATTTCGTTTGTAAAGAATACATGATAATGGTTCTATGTGTTGGTAAGATGTTAAATTCACTTTTATTTATCATGCGATATTAATTTTTTATTTAAAATGAGAACTCATTTGAAGATTTTTTTTTTTTTTTTTTTTTTTTTTGAAATATTTAAACAATATATATATATGTGTGGAATGCTAATAATAAAAGTTTGTATCATAAAATGTTTTCTTGAGATTCATGATTTAAAAAAATTTAAAAATGAAAAAAATAATAAATAAAATAGCTGAGATGTGGTAATAATAAAATAAAAAAATCAAAATTGGACTTATAATAATTTGAAAAAAAATTTTCCCTAAAAGTTTTGGGGATCGAACCACATACCAAAAACTCACTAGCCAAGAACTTTACCACTGAGCTATTTGTTCATATAGATAAGGATTAATCAATACAGCTAATGAACTGAAGAAATTGATGTTTTGAGTCATTTCAGGAAACGATTTTATTATTATTATTCATGTAATAGTAAACTTTCAATGAGCTTACCCTATTTCTCGATTTTTACTTTTATATGAATGATTTTGAAACCTTATAAGGAATTCTTGAGTCAATGAATTTAGCAGCTAAACTTTTTTTTTTAATGAGAAATAATTATAAATATCAATTGCTGAATTCACACTAGGCATTTTTTTTTTTAATAATATACAATATCAACAATACATACGCGTGTATAAGCTTCTAAAATGTTTAAGTTTTTTCAGGGTTTTTTTTTTAAAATCTTAACATTTCTAAATTTTGATTTCTCCTTATTTTTTACTCTGGAAAACTTTTTCTTCTTCAAATCGTTTGAATTGATTAAAAAACATCATGCTAGATTAAATAATAAGAAAACTTTAAAGATGTTAAAATAATAGAAAAAGAAAAATGAAAAGAAGCCTAACTAATGGGCATAAAATTTCAAAAATAAATGAAATAATTAAATGAGGTTTTCTAAAGATTACTTTGCGCATTTTCTTTTTTTTTTTTTTTAAACAACACAGATGAAGAGAAATTTCTGTGACTAAAAGTTGCTCGCAGCTCCCACCAACTAACATTTTGTTTTAAATTTACTTAATGCACGTTTTAGGTGGAGGAAAAAGAATGGGCGTTATAATTTTCCAGTTGTTTCATTAATTAAAACGACGAAAAAAATATATATATATTTTTATACTAATTTCTTTTGGTAGTGATGGAGTGTTTTGTCAGAAACCGTATTCTTTGCTCAATGGTTATAGCGCTGTAGTTATTTACAGTTTCCGCCGTCAGGTGGCGAGAATAGCTGCTTTCGATTTCGTTTTTATTTTGAAATGGCATCAGCTGTAGCAAGTTCGCTGGGTGAATCTCCCTATTAAATTTCAGTGACATTTTAATACGCAACTATTAAATAGCAGGAGATTATCAGCCCATTATTACATATTTAAATACATTTACAGCTTTTGCAGTTAACTAGGAAAGCGTATAAACTATTCCTCGGGTATTTCGCCGTTCACGGTCAAGAGACAAATCGAAGTGCAACAGGTGAGCTTGGATAACTCAAAATATCTAATAGCAGCAGTTAAGTAATTCGTGTGTGACGATGAACTAGATAAAACTCTTGAAATTGTGAGGGAGGCGATTATTATTATTATGTTGTTTTTTTTTTTAAATTGAAACTTAGATTAAATAATTGATTGTGTGTTTACACTAGAGCATACAACTCCTTGTCAAAAAATTAGAATAACGGTATTTTACTCTCTAAAGTTAAAATATGAATGGAGAATAATCAACGAACTTTTGTAGCTTTACGTTTAGACTTTTTTTCCCTGGATAATGGAATTATACCTCTAATCGATCTCAAATGGAACATTAATCTATCCAAAAATTAAAATTTATATTAGACAAATTGAAGATGACAAGATAATAGAATAATCCCGAGATAGAGACAAAAAAATTAGAATAATGATAGAAAAAAAAAAAAAGATACACAAATTACTTTAATTGAAAACAATTCATTTATTAATACTTAATTGTGTCGCCTTTGGTTTTGATTACAAGACTGAGCAACATGGGTAGAAAATCGGACATTTATCATATCAAAAGGTGAACAGTACGTGATATTTATTGAACTGAAAAAACTTTGGGAAGAAATGGCGAAAATCCTGAAGTCCTCCCACTCTACTGTGGCAAAGGCGTTAAATCAGCAAAAGGAGGATCCAACTTTTACAGGAAATCGAAAGAGATCTGGATGAAACGCAAGACTATAGTTCATCCAACAAGAGAAAAACAGGGTGTGTCACAGGAAGTTTCAGATTAGCCAATCAGAGAAAGGGGGCCTCATGTGCTTAATCACTTCTGTCTCATGTCTCATTGAAGAAGCGCTTTATAATATTACAGCAGAAGCTTTAATATTATTCAGTTAATTTGCTTTAATTATAATTAAAAATATTGTACACTTCATAAAATTATCTTTTAACTCAATTTTATATATATCGTTGTTTGAGATTCCCTGGGCCTTTTCTTTCAAGGAGTCGAACAGCGAGGAGAGGGGGTGGTTGCTTCGCATGAAGACGCTTCGTTTCCTTCTTAAACAATTGTTCGAACGCAAGAAAAAGAAACTTGCGTTGCCTTGGAAGTTTCTTCTATCAAAGCAGATGAGCTTTTAAAACAGTATTTTCCTTTAAAGTAGCAAAATACGTTCCACACAAATCTCCCTAGCCTGGCTGTGAATAGTTTTTCCCTGTTTGGCTGAAGAGTTGTTGCACGGGCCTCGCCATTACAAATTGACTTGTGCAGCCGCTGAAGGAGAGATCCCACAAAGCATTGCGGATGAGTGAGTAGTCGATATCAGACCGGAAACACACCCTGTTTTTCTCTTGTTGGACGAAGTATAGTGTGAGGCAGGACAGGCAACTGAAGATCATTATGAAGAAACACCATTTCACAAGTGTTAAATATATTCATAGAAGAGGAGCTGTGGAGCAAACTTATCTAGCAGAACTATAAACAGACGATTACATCAATTTGCATTTCAGCCCAGAGTTCCCAAAGCTACACATTACATTGAAGCAAAGACCAATCTGTGTATAGGGGTGCAATGAAAGAGTTACTTAAGGACAGGATGACTGAAGTAACAAAACCTTTAATGACTAATCCATGTTTTCTTTGTCTTTTGGTGAACAAGGGTCACGTGTGTGGAGACAGACAAGTAGCTTACAACAGGAACTCCCTTAACAGATCAGGGATATTTGCTGCTTCAGTAATGGTAATGAAATCTTATGCAGTAGCAATGTTCTGTGTCCTAAATGGTGTAGTAAATACCACAGTCTATCAAGATATACTTGACAATTTCATGATTCAGTCATCTGGAGATCTATGCTGTGATTCATTTCTGTTCCAGCCGGATGGTGCATCTAGTCATATTGCTAAATCCAAGAAAGAATGTCTTCACCATGATATATCTGTTCGTTACAGTGCCAATAATTTACCAGACATTAATCCAACTGAAGATTATGGAGGTTGATGAAGACTTCAGCAAAGACTTCCACAGATTAAACACAGTTGAATTCGGAAATGAAACATTTTGGTCTAATAACAGTTTGAAGAATGTGCTAAGTTGGTCAACAGCATGCCAAATAGTTACATATTGTATCAAAGGCAAAGGTGATGCAACTAAGTATTAATTTGATGAATTCTTTTTGATTAAAGTGATTCATGTATCCTTTATTTTTTTTTTCCATTATTCTAATTTTTTGTCCATATCACAGGATTATTCTATTATTTTGTCATCTTCAATTTATTTAATGTAAATTTTAAATTTTGGATAAATTAATTATTCTTTTGAGATCTACTAGAGGAATAAGTGCATCATCCTGGAAGAAAAAGTCTAAAATGTAGTTACTAAAGCTCATTGATTAATCTCCACTCAAATTTAACTTCAGAATCTAATATACTGTTATTCTAATATTTTGGCAAGCAGTTCTACTATAGAGTAAAAGACTATTGATTTTGATAGAAAGGATCATAGACCCCGAAATGTATATCTGAGGCATCAAAAATTATGTATTGTGGATTTGTGGTTTCGTTGCTTGTGCTGGTTGAAGATTTTTTATGTTGTGGCTGCTTCTAAATGCTTTTGAATGTTTTGCAAATCCGCTCGATGAGCCTATGATTTCCTATAAACCTGTTGTCAGAGTTTTATTATATGTCTTCCTTATATAACAGAACATCTATCAGTGACTATGGAATGTGACAGATCTGTCTCCCATGTGCTCCCACTCTGACAATGCAAGATATCCGCATGCTGTAGAGCAGCCACAGAACCAAAATAAAACAAGTGTGCCTATTAAACCTTTTATTACTCTTTACTGCTCTATCGAAATTGAAAGG
>JAHWFO010014644.1:0-12040 GCA_023313115.1 Rhysida immarginata
TCATGTGTATAATAATTTGAAGCTAACGTTACAACAGCATTATCATGCCATCTGCACATATAGACAGTTCCATCTGATCGAAAGTCATAATTTTCTCTATCAGTTTTGAATAATTCCTTTTGTGTTTTTAGTGGGCAACGAGCAATTCTCGTTTCCCTCACAGTCCCAGTAGCTTTTATGTTTTTTTCTGATAATTCCTGTAATAAAGTATATGATGTAAAAAAATTATCAAAATATACTTCATGTTGATTCACATTTTCAATAACCGATAACATATCATTCACGACTTTGGTTCCTACAGGACTTGTTTTTACGTTTCCCTTTTTACCACTGTAAATTTCCATACTGTAAGGGTTTGCCTCTAATGAACATTTTGCATGAATGATGGCCGTAATACGGTACCATTGATTCATCTATGCTAAGCTTTTTGTGAAAAACTCCAAATTGGCGTACATTCTTTGATAGCTCGTCATATATTGGTGAAATTTTCCCAAGTTTGTCATTAGGTTGCAAATTTGTGTTATCCATTAGATGAAAATGTCTCTTCAGTTGTGTGAAACTTCCTCTGCTCATAACTGTAGATACTATAGCAATACAAGTATCTTCAGCTGTGCTCCAATATAGATCTTCTTTAGGAACATTATGGTAGCCACTTAGTAAAAGAAGTCCAATATCATTTCCATTCACTTCCAAATTCTTACCTTTTTGAAGTGCATAAAGTTTTATCATGCTTGCAAGATATTCTAAATATTCGAATGGCAACATTTTGGAAAATAACTCAAAGCAGCTCAAATCTTCTAAGTAGGGAAACTCTTCTTTCAAAGGAATCATGCTTTCGAAAGTTAGCTTACGTTCAAAATCCTGCTTTTTTTCCAGTTTGGCAAATTATCTTTTTTTGCTTTCTTTGAAGTGTTCTGAAGTAAAGATGTCTCAGTATTTGTTTTAGATGATGATGCACGATTTTGCGTCTGGTCGAAATCATCGTTTTCTTCAGGGAGGTCATTGTTTCTTACGACATCTATTCTTCCACATACATCACTTGGGAAAATTTCTTCAAGTTCATCATCATTTATATGTTCTTCCTCAGTTACATTGCCGTCCTCATCAGGTGGTAAAATACAAAACATGAACATGAAATGACCTCCATTGAACAAGGTGATCCAGCAAACGCATTATCTATAAGAAATAAATCCAGTCTCGATGACACTGTGAGCCCTTGATGGTAGGTGGACCCATGATGATTATTTTGTGGAGAATGTGTCCATAAATCGAATAATGCATTTTACTAGCACAAACGATGCACATGTCCATCATCTGGATGGCAGTTAAAGTCCTCAGCAAACACTACAGGAAGAGACGAACACACGGGGCACACACATTAAGCAATTGGAAGTTGGCACCAGCTGTTATGATGTTTACCAATATACTCTGTATTCTCAGTCGAATTTACAGTTTGACACCTGAAAGGAGGGGTTAAAAATAATGGTAGCAACCCCTGATTTAATATAAAATTGTCTACAGGACGGGAAAATCGCAGCACCGTTGAATTGGGGCTAATTTGAGAATAGTAGTAGGAGAGAATATCCGGCCTGTACAGAGCTATGAACGTTGACAATACCAATTGCTTAAAGGAGGAACCAAGGGATCGAACATTCAGTGAGATGACTTTAATTTCTGAGGAATTAAGATGGCGGAGGCTGGCCTGAGGCTGATGGAAACTGGAGCCTAGAGGATGTAGAACGAGGTCCAGAGGTCTTCCGGACTGGTGAGCGGGTCAGACGAGAAGAGCTGTGCCGATGATTTGCGCTGCTATCTCGCTTGGGGGAAGATGATGCCACTCTGTCCTTTCTGCTACGATGCTGTCTGGGTCTTTTCTTGCGAGGGCTTTTGGCCGAAGCAAGCCCATCCCGCTGCATAAATGAAGATTTGCGGTTGAAGATTTCGTAATTCCAGCTGATGATGACATGGAAGCCTATTGTGGTGAGCAGGCAATCCTCAATGGCTGAGAAGACGAATGCAACGGTGGAGGAAGACCCGGAAATCATCCTTCATAAAAGCCGACTCGGAGCACATTGAGGTATCCAGACCGTCTTCTGCAGAGTTGACACCCTCACCCATCATGATGTCACTTGATGGCTGAGGAGGAGGGATGTCTTCTCGAACCACAGAAGGCGAAGGTGGTGGTGATGATGGAGGCAAAACATCCCTTGATTCTCGAAGTGGAGGTGGTGGTGACATGATCTCTCGCAACTCTCGAGTTGGAAGTAGAGGCTGGGCCATATTAGAAAGCTCTGCTGACGGATCTGGTGGTATCATCAACGATGAACGTTGAATTGGCATGCCATGAGGCGATGCCTAGACTGCTGCTAGTGGGGCGTAAGTACTGTCTGGGTAACAGTGATTTTTGCCCACAATGAGAGAGAAAATTTCGCATTTCTTCAGGAGAGGGCAATCTCCCCTGACGTGTGACGATTTTTTACAATACCAGCAGCACTGCCTCATTCCCTTGTAATACACAAAGACATATTCTCCATACATCACAAGAGAGTCTGGAACGTCTCTCTCCACTCACATATCTAACAGCATGTCGCCGTTCTGGAGACAGGGGGTGTCGGCTTGCACCGGTTGGTAAATGGCGAGCACCTCCCCAAACTCTAACATGAAATTCCCCTGACATGGACTGTAAGACGGCCAGGGTCAACATTATGCAGGTGGACAGTTATGTTGCCCACCTTAACATACTCCGCACCTACGATGAGATCAGCAATGTGACGCTGCCTGCAAAGCATCCTCGACTCATTTGAAGAGAGCAATTGCGGGATCATTAGATGGCAAAATAGGGGGTATGCCAGTTTTGGCATAGAGCCCCTTCATGAATTCACCAACGGGGTTGGGTCCGTCAGCGACAACCATACCCATGTTCTCCATGGCCAAAAAAATAAAGTTTAAAGTTCGAGGTGTGACCTCCCCTGGGTTCACCGTTTATTCAATAGTATACAATTCACTATAAAATAATCAATCAAAAAACTATATGCAGACACACAAGCGAAGATTTACACAAATATTTCTTTGGAGTCAAGTATAATCTGTACTAGAGCGTGGACGGAAAGCACTCTGTCTGCTTTGCCCATTGCACCTCTTTTTATCCTCATTGCAGGGATTCTGAGGCGCACTTGCACAGTCTCCACCAATCTCTCACGTTCAGCCTCCTATCTCTTTCTCTGCTTGTTTCACTGTCTTGAGGATGTGCCAGGCTCTTCTCCTGCCGTATGATGCCAAGCCACTTGACTCTACGACCATGTCGACTCTTCCAGTCTGACGACTTGACATAGTTTATTGAAGCATTGTACTACAGATGATTTTTCTCTTACCCTTCTCCCAAGTGGACAGTTCCGTTGTATATTTTTTAGTAACATGCAAGAGTAAAACAGTAATGCATAACCAAATGTAGAGTACATACACATTAGAGAGATATAAATGGTCAAAAATGTCCGCCTATAGTAATGCAGAAATGCTGGAAATGATTATAATTTTATGGTGAATGCAACAGAAACTGCCATGCTGCTATACGCGAAGATTGCACTAGATTTCCTCAATCCAATGTCTCACGTTGTACAATTTCAAAAGTAATAAACAGACTACGAAAAACAGAGAGTGCACGTCAACGTCCCCAGAAGGCAATTACAGAGAACCATTAATGTCGTTCAGGGAAACACACAAGAAGCCAATCGGTTTTCCACAACAGGATCTTTATTCAGCATGAATACGTATTTCGGACGCTACGCGTACATTTTTTTAAGTCATGTTGAAAAATGGACGCGTAGCGTCCGAAATACGTATTCATGCTGAATAAAGACCCTGTTGTGGAAATGCGGTTGGCTTCTTGTGTGTTATCCTGATGTTATATCCATACTTCTGGTAATTATTTGTTCATTATTATTAATGCCCTTGATTTGATCGCCTATTTTAAAGCAAATCCCTGTGCCAGTATTAGAAATGCGTCTTCGGAATGTTAGTTATCATGCCAAAGTATTTGGAAAGTACTTCACAAACATAAATATTTTCCATACCAGCTAACCCCTGTTCATGCACTTAAAAGAAAGCAGGACCAACAATTGAGGATGGATTTTTTTAATTTTATGCTTTCTAAGCTAGACGTCAACAGTCATTTTAATAAGTGCATTCTCTGAAGTGATGAGTCTACGTTAACTTAAGATCGTATTATAAATAATTATAATTTACTTTTCACTTTTCTGATCACAAACCAATCCGCACGTTAATAGAGAAACCAACCATCAATACAAATAGTCAACAAACGTCTGGTAAATGGTCCAAATTGACGAGGGTACATTGACTGGTGCACGATATGGTAATCTTATTCAAAATATAATTTGTGATTGGGCAAAAATTTTGTCTTTGGCTGAATTTCGTCAAATATCGTTCCAGCTGTATGGGGCACACCCCACAGAACTACTAAAGTGTCACAACTCTTAAGAATTAATGATAAAAAAATAGGAAAAAAATTCCGCAGCCTGGATTCGAACAAGGAACCTTTGGCTAAGACCGCCAACGCGCCAACCAATTGCGCCACTGGGGCCATGAAAGCTAACCACTATTTACATGACCTTGGTTGGAGCAGTTACCTAGTTCGCAGGCCGGGATTTATTCTTAAGAATTGCTTTTGGAACAAATTAAATAGGACAGTTTGGTCCTTTCGATGGCCCTCAAGGTCACCTAATTTGACTCCTATGATTTATTTTTTCGGGGTTATGTGAAGGTTGCTGGGCATCAAGCTCCTCTCAGAGACTTGGATTTGTTGAAAACCCGAATTAAATATGCATATACTAATATTTCTCGAAAAAAATTTACTTGTGTATGAAAACCAGGTGTTACGATTTCAATTATGTATTTCTTCAGATGGTAACCAAATTGAACATTTTCTGTAATTTTCTTGTGCGTACCCAGGATCTTATTAAAAGTTAAAATTTAGAAGAATGTTAGTAAATTTCAATCATAGCCAATTTCAGATCCCTAGGTACACCTTCCATCTGTGTTTCTCGGATGGGATAACGAGTGGTGGTTCGGCTTGCATAGAAACGATTGAAATGAAGTCGATTTTTTTTTCCAAGAAAAAAATTAATGCTACAATTATTATCAGGTTACAGACATCAGTTAATGCAAATTTTTAGACGGTAAGATGCCGGACTAAATGTTCAATGTGGCATCCGTCATTCAGCAACACAGAATGACGAGATACCACACTGTTCACTGCATTAAGCAACGTTTCTCTTTGTATGCCAGACACATGTTGCCGGATGGAATCTTTCAATGTTGCCAATGATGTGGGTTGGTCACGGTACACCTTTCACTTTAGGTATACCCATAGCAAAAAGTCACAAGGCGTCAGATCGGGCAATCCGGATGGCCATGCATTTGGAAAGTATCGACTGAGGAGGCGATTCTCCCCAAACGTTAAGCGGAACAGTCGTTACACAGGTCTGACAATATGAGGTGGTGCTTCATCTTGCATAAAGATAATTGTATGCATTGCTTGACGCGCTTGCAATTCTGGAATGATGCTGGTCCGTAACAGCGCTGCTAGCGCACACTAGTGACGGTAACTGTTTTCAGAACAGTCACTGTGACTTCCTCGAAGAAAATTGGACCGATTATGAAATCGACAATAAAGCCATACAAGGCTTAACTTTTGACCGTTAAAGGGTTGTTCAACAAATCCATGTGGATTTTCCGTACTCTATACTCATTTGTGTGTTAAAACTGCTAGGAAATAAGAAATTCTTCTTCGGTCCAAAGCACAGTGAAAACCCAGTCGTGCTGCTGCTCCATTTTATTGAATACCCAATAAGCGAAAACTTGGCGATTGAATGAAGACGCCAGGTGTCAGTTCATGATTATGCTGTATCTTGTACGGAAATCGCTTAAGGATAATTCGCAGAGATCGCCATACTCTGCTCTACGAAATGCCAATCCGACGTGTGCTTGCACTGTCTGTTCGACAGCAGTGGATGGTGAGGGCCGCCCATTTCTTGAACGAGGAGCCAAAGAATACGTGGCTTCAAATCGTCGTATCATTTTTGTCACTGCAGTACACGTCATAGGTCTTTTAATATTTCGCATTCAATGCATGCGTCGATATGCCCCCAATGCCGCACTGGTGCTTTCCTTATTCTGGTAATAAAGTTTAACTAAGAGAGCCTTCTCGATTAATGGTAGCATTTCTATGCCTACATTTGCGCCACGAACCGGATTGATGTCTGTTGATCAAAATCCGAAAAATTCTAGCAATAGTCTTTTTTTACGTGAAAAAAAATCGACTTCATTTCAATCGTTTCTGTGCAAACAGAATCTTCTTATCTGCATTTGTGTGCGTTATTGAGTTTTAAAATTTTCCTTACTTTTGGACCAGCCTGCATAACTAGCTGATATCTCCTGCATTGCTTAGGCTCTTTTTTGATGAAATTTACCTATTAATACAGTAAAAACTCATATTAAAAACCGAAAAGAATTCTTTTAAAATGCTCCCTGTCACGAGCAAAGTGTACTTGTGCGATGGGAAATAATTTACAGACGGAGGTAGGATGTAAATGTCGTAAAAATGAATTTTAATAAATAATATAATCGTAAAAAGAATGAATTACAAAGTAAGTTAATTAAGGATAACACAAATTATATTGGGGTCATTCCACGTCAGTTCAGGCAGGCATTGGCACTGACCTCTCGGATTTTAATGAAATTTGGTATATACAATCGCCCTAGGGAGTTGGTAATGAATGCCAAATATTATTATTATTTTTTTTATTTTTATGGAAGTTATGGACATGTAAAATTTTCGAAATTTGAGTGGGGGCCTTATCTATGAAAATTACTGTAACTTCGGTTGTATTTTACTTAGAAAGAGGTGATTGGTGACATATGAAAGCTCTTTAAATGTAGATTCGATATAAAATTTTAAAAATTATATTACGCTTGCGCAACTATTTGAATCTAACAGAAATATTCTATTTATGCAAATTTCTCAAATGGTGGGTATTTTTTTTTCGTTAAAAAATTATTAACATCTTACACATACTTTCATAAAAACTATACAAAAAATTCAAAACAGTGTTTTGCTCCGTTTTGAAGATATTAATTTTTAAAGCTCGAGTTCCAAGCCACAATCGCATGGCTACTCGAGCTTCAGTTCTTCAGATGGACAAGGTATCTTAAGAAATATAAATTTTGTGGTAATATCCGATTGTTTTAAACATTCTACAGCTGTGTTTTTAATTCTTTCAATGTGAACTCATTAAGTTTTAAAAGAAAATTCAATAAATGTAGAGAAGATACTAGGGTTGATCGAAAAGTAATGCCTCCATGGCTGTAAGTTTTATATTTGTTAACCGATTTTCAAAATTCTTTTTGTATCTGATACCGACCTTTGTCCTCTGTGTAATGCACTATTCACTTTTCGACATTATCCCCATCCCTTTCCACGCATTGCACCAACGTGTGACCACTCGGGTGAACCCGTTGGAGAGGAAGTCCGGGGTTGTTGTCGACACCAGGATTGAATGGCAGCTTTGGACCATCTTCTGCAGCACGATAACGCTCGCCCACAAACAATCGCCATACACTAGGGGTGGTGCAGCGCCTACAGTTCAAAGATGGAAAACTGCAGTTTAAAGATGAAAGATCTTGCACCTTGCGACTTTCACCACTTCCTAAAGAAGAATAATCACCTTAAGGGACATTCAATCCCTGAGGACGAGATAAAAGAGCAGTTGCACGTTGTGAAACACTCTGCTCAATATGGCTGTTGAGATTTGCTGAACTTCAGATTTTTCCCCCTTCAGCTCAGGCAAAGTGTGCGGATTGTTTGCATACGGGGTTGTGCATAACCTTTTGCTAGGGGGCTGCGACTTAAACCGCAGCGTTGTAGCACACTCTTATGACGCTTCGGCAGAGAGTAGTTCATTGTGCGTCTATTGGTATCAAACAAATATGGCTGGTTTAATAAATGACAGTGAAAAGCAGCGTTTCATGGATAGAGTTCGTGCAAATGCATATCAAGAGGCAATGGAAGCAGGTGCGTCTTTCATTAATCGCAAATGGGTTGCGAACAAGTTAAACCGATGTTTTTCCGTTTCTTCGAGATCCAAACAACACTATCGACCCGCATGAAGTTTGTTTTTTGCACGATAAGGCACCTTGCTTTAAGGTTAATGCAACACAGTAAATCCTAAGAGAAAGTGCTATCGATTTCTTCTCATCAAACGAATGGCCCGGTGCATCCCCTGACCTAAACGTTGCTGAACATTTTGGAGCCGTGTTAAAAGACGCAGTGGAATCTTTAATGATTCAAGAACGTGGTGAAAATCGGTATTCTCGAGACCTTCTAATGGGACACCTGACATCTGTGGAGTACGATACTGCTCTGTTTGAGACACTCCTCCGCTCCTACCCGAAACGGATGCGTGCTGTTCGAGAAGCAGGTGGTGGCCACACTAAATATTGATGTGATAAAAGCAGAAATAAACGTACTTTTTGATTATCAACCGCAGAACATTCCACTTAGTTTTGTTTATTTTCCAGACCCCTAGCAAAAGGTTATGCACAACCCTGTATATTTTACCTTTCAAGCACCCCAAAGGAAGAAATCGAGAGGTGTGTGGTCCGGCGCGCGTGCAGGCCAGCTGCCACCGAGATGATTCAGAAAGTGCATTAATGTGTGTACTGTATACGCTTCCATGCACTACTGCACTAACTTTTGAATCATCCTGTATAATGAAGCTTGTATCAACTTCAGCTGCCTCTGCAATTCATCTCGTCCTTCAGGGTAACTCAGAAGTGACTGACTCTGAGGAAGTGTAAAGTAAATATATTTTATATAAGAGTAGCAGTTGTAATAAAGTATATTAATTAAAAAATAAAAACTCCATTTTGTTTTTATTATTTATTTTTATTTATATTTCTTTTAATTAAATGGAGTTTTTATTTTTTAATTAATATAAGTAGATATATTTTTTTTATTACTAACAATTCGATATCATAATTCAAATTTATATTTTCTTACTAAATTATCTTATTTAACAGGTGCTCAATACTTTTCTGACTTCTAAAATAAAATTTGAAGTTCTAAGAAACGTTTTTCCTATTGATATAATTATTATTGTAATGCTACTATTGATTCTATTTTTTCGTGTAATTATTATTAATAATACTATTTATATAAATAATAAAACGTAAATAACTGAATGACTTCCAAGGTTGCACGCTTTCTCTTCCCAGTACGAGTAGTCAAGTCCCTACTACTTGACTCCCGCTGCTTGGAGCTCAAGCTTTAAAAATTAATATCTTCAAAACGGAGCAAAACACAGTTTTGAATTTTTTGTATTGTTTTTATGGAAGTATGTGTAAGATATGTGTAAAAAAAATACCCACCTTTTGAGAAATTTGCATAAATAATTTTTTATATTAAATTCAAATATTTGCGCATGCGTAATACAATTTTAAAAATTTCATATAGAATCTACAGTTAAAGAGCTTTGATATGTCTCCAATTACATCTTTCTAAGTAAAATACAACCTAAGTTACAGTACTTCATAGATAAGGCCCCCACTCAAATTTCGAAAATATTAAATGTCCTTAACTTCCATAAAAATGAAAAAGAAAATAATAATATTTGGCATTCATTACCAACTCCCTAAGGCAATTGTATACCGAGAGGTCAATGCCAAAACTATAAAATTTCTGCCTAAATTGACGTGGAATGGCCCATTGGAGATCTATACAACCTATTGTATAACAATTGGAAGTAGAACATCTGTGTTAGAGAAGAACACTTCGCACACGGCCTCTGTAATATGTATTTGTTTCACCATTAGTTTGGAATTATGCTCTTAAGGGATTGTAGACTAGGCTTATAAGTATGCACTAGTAGAACCATAGCTTTCTTCTTTCCCCAAATATTCATTCCGAAGCCAAGCTTGAATCTGAATTGCTGAGTCTCAGCTCTTGTTATTGACGTTTACCTGTTTTCAATTCAAAGAATTAAGATTTTGCTATAAGGCTACTGAATGGAAGATTTCATTTGGATTTTTGCGACCGAACCTAGGATAACTTTCCTGGTCACCTTCCTCTCAGCTAAAGTCTTAAGTACGCTCCGAGGAAGGCGGCGTCACAAAATAAAGAGCGAAAACTCTATTCCACAACACGAATTTAATAATACCTCGTATATACATTTCACTGACGAGGTCAGCTTCTTCAGCGAGAATCTTCGACAATCGAATAACTCTAGAGTCACCAAATACAAAGCGAACAGTGAATTTATAAGAAGCGGTCAATAAATTAACAAATCAGAGAAATTCAAGAAAAAACAAATAAAGGGCAATAACCAATCAGGTCCAACACCGGATAAAGAATGACTAGCCAATAGAAGAATTAACTTATGAACCACCCCAAAAAGAAAAAAATGCAGAAAAATAAATCTACCAAAAAGAATAATAATAAATTATAAAATCAAATCAACCATGGGCAACCACTCAGTTACCTGCATTGGGCCATCGTCGTTATTGAGCAGTTTGGTCGACGTTTTATTCCGGGCTATTTCCAAGGATTCGAGGAATGACAACAGCTTAGGATCCTTGCAAGAGTGAATAATTTTAAAGTTACCCCGCGAATAATTATGTCCTTCTTTAAGGATGTGATCAGCAAAAGCAGAGACGCCTCATTTTGCATGTTTGATACACTCAATGTGCTCTTTTATTCTAGTACATGTATGTGTGGCGCAACGGGGATTTCCTATATAATACTTCTGGCATGATGCGCATTCCACTCACCATTATCTTTCGTCTTGAGCATCGTAACCGATTCTAGTTTCAGACTTTTTTTCTATTTTTACCATGAGTTTATTGATGACTTCCTCATGGTAACCACTGAATCTGGCGTGGTTTTTAATAGTGTCCAGTTCAGTTCTTCTTTCGTCTTCGGTACAATTTTTGTGGGTAATTATGATTAGAGCCGAAACAATTCAACCAGTTCAATGAGGACTAGACTGTCTCTTTTTCCGCTGGCAGAAGTTGTTTCCAAAAAGAATGCAAAGGGAACATCAGTATCCCGAAGGTAAAAACAAATCTTTCCTTCAGAACAGAGCTAACTCCAACTTAATAACTCAGTTAATAAAATTTATGGATACGTATCAAATTTTATGTGAAAGCAACGGGATAGGCTCCACCCAGATCCGCCTTCATAAAGGCGGGAAGCTCCCACGGCATGACTAACTGAAAAAAGTCATCAAGGGGCGGTAAAGTGCTGCACTTTCTGAATGTAAGGAAGGAATGACAGAATATGCTCCTGAGCTAAATACTACCAGTGCATACCAAAATGCATAGGTACGTGCCTTATGATTACCTGCCCAAGTTCTGCAATACCCAAACTGTCGCTGGCTGAGTGCTATTGCTAATAATACTGACGATTTTCTATCTTCACCCACGAAACTCGGTTCGTGCTTTTTTCAACTGGCTGTCGCTGCCCTCACTACTGCGAATAGAAGTATGCTCGGAAGCCAAAACTTTTCGCTGACACAGGAAATCACTTTGGCGCGACATAGCAACTGCTGCCAACTTACTCAATCCTCCAGAGATGTTAAGAACGGCCTTCTCTGCCACGGAACTCGACGACGCAGTAAAATTACTACCACTCTCCGCTTTCTCAATCTTCTGTTTCGCCTGAGTGCTTTCTTCCTTTAGCTCCACATGCCTCACGCTAGTAGCACTATGCAGCTATTCTCCTTTATCGTTATCGTCAGCGCACTTGTGGACGATACCCTTTCTGTGTCACTCCTTACGCTTTACTCTCTTCCTACCAATTGACCCCAAAACCTCTCTCCTAACACCTGATCTCACGTCGCTTCCTTTCCTCCACTCTCTCACATCATTCTCCTGAGTCCTTTCTGCTCATCCAATACCACGTAGACAGAAGGCCTGCGGGCAGAAACTGTTTACATTGTTACATCATTATCAGAGGGGTAAATTTAGGGCT
>JAHWFO010014651.1:643-12204 GCA_023313115.1 Rhysida immarginata
TATTATTATTATTATTATTATTATTATTATTATTATTATTATTATTAGGTAAAGCACTCAACTTGGAGTAACTAAAATAGAAAGACTAGAAGACATCCAATTTCACTGTAAGAGACACCAAACAATGCCGTGAGGTGAACCAGAATATCGGTTTATTGTATTATAATGTCTAAAAAATTTTTGCTTAAGGAGAAAAAATTCAAAATCCAAATTAATCATTCAGTTAAGAAAAAATAAAGACTCATCTTTATTACAGTTTTCCAATTTTAGAATTTTATTTTGTATAAAGATTAATCATTTGTACGCTTATCTCAAGAAATTAAGCCCTGCAAGGAAGTAGATGGCTATATTTTTAAACTGCATTTATTTCAGTTTGGATATAGTAGCCAACAGATTTCGGCTATAAAGTCATCTTCAGTGCTGAATTTATGGCTTATATAGTTGTATACAGTATATTAGTAAAATTAAGCTACAGTACGTATATCTTTTATAAGCAAAATAACTTTTTGATAAATTAATAAATGGGATATAATTTGTAGCAGGGTATTTTACCTAGAGTATTTCATAATTGGTAGTTGATAATAAGGAAATTACTTACAGTTGTTTTGATATAGTACGATTTGAGGAGATTGGTATGATTGACTATGATTCCCTTTAGTGAACAAAAGTTTTTAAATTTCAATAATGTGAGTGTAAGAGTGAATAATTGTTGGTTGTTGTTGCTGGCTTATCATATTGTTGTAGATAATATCATTGTTGCGAGCTTGAATTTAGAAATTTAAATGTATTTTCATGCTCTAATTGAAGTTGGTTATTTAATAAATTGAGTTTGTCTGTAATGGTTGCTTTCTGAATATACAGGTTTTCGAAGATTTTTATTTCATTGGGGTTGTGAATGCTATAAAATGAAATATATAGCCTGTTATTTACTACAAAAATAGGAGCCTACTTCTCTATACATGCAACGGATGTATACATGGAAATAGCGGAAGAATGAATTCAAGAAAGCTATAGTCTCCAATACTCGACCCTAATAGCCGGGCTAATCAGGCCCAAACATTATCATGATATAGATATTATCTAAAGTCCTTAAGAATCTATATGTTAAATTTCATCCTTCTAGGATAAAGGCATAATAATAATAGTCTTTCTACATGAAGACAAATAATAATAATAAGATGAGTTAATAGGATGAAATCAGTTCGACCTCCATAACTCTAATCCCTGTAAACCAATAAACTCCACACTAAATAGCGAAGAAGTACTGTACTTGACTAGAGCAAACACTCACCAATTTATTTTCAGCGTTCTATTTAAAAGTGTCAAAATATGAAGGGTTCAGAGAAACGGGCATACAGAAGATACAGAGAGATGGGCAGACAGAGGGGTAAGGCGCCTAGGGGACACCAGAAGATTTGAATCCGCTACTGCATAAGCACCACACAAGAAGACAAAGTCTAAATGGACAACGATTACATATACTATGTTGAATGTGAAAGTGTGTTTGTTTGTTTGTTTGTCCTTCTTTCACGTCGAAACGGAGCGACGGATTGATGTGTTTTTCTGCATGGAGATAGTCGGAGGGCTCGAGAGTGACATAGGCTACTTTTTACCACGGGAAAACACCGCTTTCCTAAGTCCTTTTGAAATTCCCTGCTTTTGCTTTGTGATTTCCCTCAACAGATAGCGCGGGCGAGCGAAGCCGCGGGTAACAATTAGTACGTTCATATATTTAAAATCTCACTATTCTTAAACCCCTATAAGATGCGGAACTACTGCACCACACTGGAGAGAAATTTTATCTCGAATGAAATGGAGAAGATATCCCTACCAATTCATCGAAATTCTTACGAGTTATCATCCAAAAATTTCCGAAATTCATCAATAAATGAAAATGACAACATACCTAGATCCTCATGACAGTTACCTTCTTGTAGTCTCTTGGGTGCGTACATATGAACCTCAACGCTTCTGGCACATACTAGAAGTTCTCTTTGATTAGTGTATTTGGCAAAGTTTGCAATTCAAATTTAATATCCTCTATTGGGTCAAAAGTTTTCTCCTCTTCAATTTGTTTTTCATCTTGAAAAAGAAAAAAACAATCTTTCTCAGGTTCAGTTCTTCAGGCAAATTCCGTTGACTTGTACCTTACGATACTTGCACAATGTTAATAAATATTTTGAAAGATCGCCTGGACATTCCAGAATCTTCCAGGTCTTCCAAGATCTTTCACAAGCCGCATCCCTTAATTCAGTGAAATTTCTGGTGTAATGGCGACTGATGGTCATTCTGAAAGAACATCATCATCATCATCATCATCATCATCATCTTCATCAACATATGCTCAGCCATTTTTAAAATGTCTAGCCTAAAAAGCTGTCACCAAATGCTTGCTTGCTTTATCATTTTGTTTGTTTCTGCATCGCTTTTCTTACGTTTAAAGCAGAACCTGATACAAAAAAGCTGATCTTTCACATTGGCCATCGCGAAATCGAAACGTAAAAAAGTAATAAATGCATAAATATAGCCCAAAACCAGATTGCATATTGCTTCACATCATACGTATAAAGTTTAATTACTTGTTAGTAGCGTTTGGCTGTATTCATACTCACTCACGCGCATCATATAAATTTCGGGAACCTTTCGACGGCACCTCGTATAAATTGAGTATTTTTTAGGATGTTTTCTTTGATTTTGTTTCGCGTTGGACGCATTATCAAATAGACTCAATCATAAAAGTATTTTCTGCTGTTTACGCATCAAGTTATGCTACACCAAATGTTTCAGATTTTTTTTCAAAAGAACACACTTATACAGTTTGGGTTAGACAAATGCATTGTTATCTATCTGAAAATTGAGTCCTCGTGAATAAGGAGGCCACGTTGCTACCATGGTAGTCGATGTGGTTGACAAGTATCTAGTTTTTAAACAAGTCAAGTTTGCTGAATATTAGCAACAAAGATCATACTGAAAAATAATGCGAATATACATTTCCACAAATAATTTCCACAAAAGAGGACCTTGTAAAAGTAGTGTAAAAATTTATCTCTTAAATGATTTTTTCAAAGGAATTCCAATTTTTTCAGATAACATTGCTATAACATTTAACACCAGATAACATTCTTATAACATTAAATCTCTTTTCATCAAACATCGGTAAAGAATATGATAGAATGATGAAACTCTCTGTTCTGTAACTCTTCAAAAGATTCAAAAATGCCAATTGCAAGAAGGAAAAAAAAAACGTCATATCGTAAAGGGAAACAAATATTTTATCGGTTAAGTTGCAGAATGCTTATTCAGATAGACTATTTGCTTGAACATATACGGATAAACAATTTCATACATCAACATCTATACTATATTTTATTAGGAGCTTTAGCATAAAAGCTGCTTATAAGAATGCGCCCTTGGTCTGTACGTTTATCCGTCCGTCCGGCCATCCGCCGTTTGCACGATAACTTTTTCAAATTATGTTTTCAGAAATGTGACCATCAAAGTCTTAGCTCGGCCGTATCAACTTTTCAGAATTTTTCGTGGACCCCTTCAAGTCGAATTCACGTGCTAAAACTGTGAGTGTAAAGAATACCAAGATAATGGCATGTCATATAACAATCGATTTATCAAGAAGGAATACATTGTTACTTTCTGTTCATCTTTTAAGCATTACTGACATCGGCGCGCGCACGTGAAATCGCTTTGTTGACGCACGATTGCTCAAGTGCTCATAATCTATAGTATTCAGCAGCGAAAGAATGGAGCTACTTATTGTTTTTATAATATCTTCACTGTGTACCCATTCATAATTTCTACATTTTTTGAGGTAGAAGGTTGAAATTCAGAATGTAGCTTACTATGGGCGTGTCCATCTGCACTATTTAGTTTGGTTTTGCTTGGTACACTGGGGTCGGAATTACGGGGGTGGGATTCGGAGAGGATAACATATCTATGTGCTACATAGGTACGTAAAGGCGTGAAATTCAGTATCCAGATTCCTCTAGGCAAGATGTACATTACTATGAAGTTTAAGCCCAGGTGTTCCATTGAGGTCGGAATTGCAGGGGGAGTAGTCACGTGGTCTTTAGAACTATGCCAACATATGGCTTGCGATATATCATACGTTTGGAAATGATGAGAAAGAAAAGGAAATACGAGCTTTTTTACATTTTCTACATATTCCGTTCGAGAAAATTAATTTTTGATTAAAAAAACTTGAGGAGAGGTAAAAAGTGTAGATAAAGGGGTAAAAATAGATGACTTCAGGATCTGCTACTTGCCTTACCCTACTCGGGGGGAGGGAGAAGTGGGATTAATTTTTTAATAAACATATAAATGTATTGCTCCTTCACTGCTGAAGCTCCTCCTTGGAATGTTTACAAGATTTTATTTAACTAAGCGCCCCATTAAAACAAACCATGTCACTCACCCTTTGCGCTGCAGACAGTAATGATTATCTCTTGCGAGAATCGCACGTGGATGCTTTTCGTCGTTGATCGACTGAAGTCAACATAGCTGCTGTCGATCTTCACTACTACGTATGCGCAAATCACCTAAAAAATTTCACCATTTTATTTTTTAATAATACATCAGAAGTTCCAAAAACGATTAAATCGGCTCTACATTTTATAAGCTCTTTCCTTTTTTATTTATTTTAGAAACATTCTTAGAAGCTGATTTATTAACATTCAAAATAAGAACTATTTCATCGGAGCGAATGAGTGCTAATCGGAGTGTTCAGCGGCGTTCGGCCATTGACAGCTGGCGAAAGCCACGTGCAATTGTTTATCGAGGTGCGTAGTTAAATGAAAAATAGTATAGTTAAAGGTACACAAGTTTAACGACGTAAACATTCGAGACTACATTAAATGCATTCCAGATATTGATAGAAAGAAAGAGCCTCTTATCTATAAGATACGTGTTGATTAATGTACACATAAACGTATTTCAGTCACCTGTGACTATCTTTCAGAGGGGCTGTATCAAAGGGACCAAAACAAGAGGTAAATATCATATGGACATGGGATCGAAAACGCTTCTTTCTAGAGTTATAACGATTTGAAGGTGTCCTGCACTAGACGAAATTAACGTTAAAGCATGGGTAATTCCATGTAACTATCAACCCCATTGGTATTTTACAAATATTTTTTTTCAAGGTTTTGATCATTATTTAGGGAAAGTACAATAACCAAATCTTTAGAATGTCACATTGACAATTGTTTAGGATACATTTTGCGGCTACACCAAGCTTTCAAAATGGCTGCATGCTTTGCATAGGTAGGAAGTGTGTTTTAGCTTAACAGTCACAAGGAAATTTGGAAAGGTAAATATATGTTTTTTTCTGTTCTAATAATTTATTTACCTAGAAAAATAAGTGTGCTTTCATGAAATAACTTTATTAATCCTTTGCTTTTTTGCAACTTTATTTATTTTAATGATAAATAATGGAATTTTTACTGTAGTGTAAGTCACAGAAAAGATAAATAAGTTTTTTTGGTTCTCTTTTAGTACAGATTGTCAATTAGAATTATACTTTATTTCTTACTTGATTGTTAAATACATCTAATTTTATAAAAAAGTAGAAATCTCTGAATAATTTTCTGTTTTTAAAGGAATTAAAAATGTAGTGTCAGTCACATGTGAAGTGTAAGTCACATGTGTATGTGGTCACAAAGTATGTGTCATAAAAACATAAAAATTAGATATATTTTAATTAAATTAGTTTACTTCAGATATTAAATGACTGATATTGCATTTTAGAAGGGAAAAACTTTAGCTGAGCGGAAAAGAGAACAAAGAGAAAGAACGAGGGCTACTGGAAAATATCAAATTTTTAAGGAAAGTGAATCTAAAAAACAAAAAGAGCGACGTATCAATAAAAAGATGGCATTTTACAGCTTCAGGACATGGCAAAGGGCCTGTTGATGGTGTGGATGGCGCTGTTAAACGTAGGATACGAGAAGCAACATTAGCAAGGAAGATGTATCCTTTTTTTAACTCAGTTTTTCCAGTCAGCAAAAAATATTTGGAAAAATATAACCATGTTATATGTCGCTGGTGTTGTAGTAGAGAAAGAAAAAAATCGCCTTGATAAGTTGTGCTCTCTATTAGGAAATGAGATTTTTCCAGTTCCTAATACGAGAAAACGACATTGTTTTGTTAAAGTTGCAGATTATGAATAAAAAGTTGCCAATGTGTCATTTAAACCTAGCCTGTACAGTAAAACAAACCTCACAACTGGAAAAGTTGTAACAGAGTACAATAAAGATGAGCCAGTAAAAGAAACATGTGATATGAATATTGGCAACTGGGTAATTGTTCCTTTTTCTGGAAAATGTCAGATAAAGTACTTTGCAGGACAAATCATTGGCAGAGAACAGCAAACAATGAAAGTTAAGTTTCTGCAAAAGAAAGGCAACTTCTTCATATGGCCAATAGTTGATGACATTTCGGATGTTGACATTGATATAATAAACATTATAAAACTGCCTGAACCAAGTTTTGACCGTCGGTCCTACTTAAGCTTCAAAAATTTTGATTTTTCTGGTTATTTGATGGGTTAAATATTGTGCTTTTCTATTCTTTTAACTCACTAGTAAGAATTGTAGTGTAAGTCACATTCTGTTGTAGAATAAGTCACAGGAAATAATTTGAATAAATTTTTTAAAATGCTTTTTTGAGTCTCTTGGATTATATTTTCTGTAATTTAAAACCCTTTAGTACATTTATAACACAACTAATTCTTTCATTGATAAGTTAATCAGAAGAAATTTGACTTTAAAAATATAACCAAAAAATAAGTTCCATTCAGGTAGTGTAAGTCACGCTGCTACAATTTAATTTATAATTAATAAAATAAACTATGTGAGAAGATTTTTATTCTTGCTAAATTTAATATGCATGTCAAACTATTTATTGGTATATAAAAAAGTTTTTTACTGCTAAAAATCTGTTTATAATTAAATCTTGAATGGCTAAAAATTTGTCCAATGTAGAGTAAGTCACGCATGGAATCAGCCGCATATAGAACAAAGAACGTACAAGGAAGCCTTTGTATCCTTATATATTCTTTGTATAGAAGTTGCAAATGTGTGATTTATTTTTATGGTATAACAAGATAAAACATTTGCTATAGCAAATGCTCAAAATGGCTTCCGTTAGATGCTAAGGAAGCCTGTGCATGCCGTCGAATGGATTGGCGAACCCGTTGGAAAATACCAGATATATGACGTTCAGTAGTTAATCGCCGTTTATCAACAATTGGGCAATTCAGGCCGGTAACAGCTAACAACGGTGCTCCAAGAACGTTTCGAATCTGATGATGAAGAGAGTACAATTTTCTTCAGATGGTTCCATGAATTGTCGTACTCTTCTTCTATTACAGGACACCTTCAAACCATTATAACTCTAGGAAGAAGCGTTTTCGACCCTATGAGCATATGACATTTTCTGCTTGTTTTTGAACATGTCTTGTAAGTTTGTATAGACCATTCAGAACACCTGTATAGTTGATTAGCATATCAACAAAAGTTTGTATAATTATTAAAACAGTAGATAAGCATCATTATAAGCATAAGAAAAATAATTTTGCAATTGTACATAATCAAATAAATATAAAACACTAGAATATAAAGGAGAATGAGAATAGCTTACAAAAATTTTTAAACAGAAAGAAAAGACTATTCTTTTCGAAGAACTGGTACCAGGAAGTTAAAATGGCCTTAAAAATAAATTTTTAATAAACGTGTAATCAGTCAGTCAGTAGTGAAAAAATATTAAGAATCTCAATATTTTCAGATAATATTATTTAGCAACTAGATGAGAGCTATTTTTCTTATTTAAATTCTAATGGTGATCGGTTGAGAGCGTTAAAAAATAAGAGGGGAAAACTCACACAAATGTCACATTCGAATAAACCATAACGTGAGAATAAACGAATTAAAAAAAATGGAACGCCTGACTGTTTAAAAATTTTAAAAAAAAAAACATTGGAAAATTTTATATTTCAAGAATTTAAAAAAATAATGCAAAAAAAGTTAGAAAAACTTGTAGACTATTTTATTGTTATTTAAATTACTGTATCGGTCAATGCACAGCATAGAATGACATTCATTCAATGTCAGAAGATGTCAAGGAAAAGTCTTCATTTATGATTTGAAAAGCCCTATAAATCATGAAATATTTATAAATAAAATGGTAGTAAATATTTAATAAAATATACATTTGCGATAAACTTATCATTATTTATAGTGAAGACGAATCACGCATCGTAATCATCTTTTGATTATGTTCAGGGAAAAAAAAATCCCTCGGCAATATTTACCAGTAACAAACATAAAGGCAAGTGCTATTAAAGAAGAAATCATGAAATGAAGAGGGAAAGGGGGAAAAAAACCTCAAGATATATTTTAAGTGCCAATTAAATTGACTAATGAAACTTTATCTTCATCATCGAAAGCCACTTCAAAGATTTAAAAAAAAAGACGGAGAGCATTAATTAATAACTACATCAGTAATTCAGATAAAATTCATTATGAAGATTAAAAAAGAATTAAACCAGATAAAATTCCCTCAGATGTTCGATAAAAACAAGTGTACCCTCTTAATGCAAAAAATATTGTCTTTACTCAAAACTTATGAAACGGATGGTTGGAGAAAATGACGAGAGACGTATATGATGTTCCGATAGGAACTCAACACGCGTCCAATGAATAAAAATTAGAACTGCAACAATATTCTAAACTTTAGTTATGGCTAAAAAAATTATAGAAAAAAAGATATAAAATGTGAAGAGAAGAACTATTATCATCATCGTCCTCACGGTGAAAGGACTTTGAAGTGAACTCATTTCTAAAATTGAGTTAAGCTGGTCTATCAGGGTCAGCTCTTTCAAAAGGGAATGCATTAACATAAACGAATTAACCTGATTTAAATATAATGTAGTCCGAGAAAATATACTGTTTACTCATCAAAAAACATTAAAATGTGGATTTTTGTTATTATGGTTTGACCCTGAAAATTTAACTTCACCGAATAAAGTAGTTAACTGAAAATTATTAAATACAACGACCGAGAAATTAAACTTTGAGCTAATTAAGAATTATTTGGGAATTCATCATCAAATAAAATAGAATTAAAACTACCAACAAGGGAACGGAACCAACATTTGCCACAAAGAGCATAATATCTGAGATGTCATTTGAAAGTACGCAAGAAATAATGTAGAATCACAAAGTTTTAGATGCAATGAATGGGAAATACAGGATGTGTAAGGTATTTGAGGACAGATTCACGTCAAGAAAGAAAACAGAGATATAAGTCGAAATAATAAGTTTATTATCGAAACATATCTTGAGCATACACAAGAAACCTTCTTGTTATATGGCCATTCAATGAATCCGCCTTCAGCTTCTATAACTGCTTCGATGCAAGATCGAAACCGTCGACATGCGCGAATCAAATGGTCATGGTTCATATTGGTTATTACTCGAACAATGGCAGCTTTCAATTCATCTTTGGTGTTATGGGGGCATTCATTGACCTCTCTCTCCACAACGCTCCATACGCAGTAGTCCAACGGATTCAGCTCAGGGGAGTTAGGAGGCCAAAGGTTAGGGGTTACGTGATCATGGAAGTTGTCGGCCATCCATTCCTGTGTCAAGCGAGACTTGTGTGCTGGGGCAGAGTCTTGCTGAAACACGTAAGGTCTTCCGTTGCGTATCGTGTCTATCCAAGGCTTAACAGTTGTTTCAAGGGTCTCAATGTAGACCGCAGAGTTAACTTTAAGATCTTGGGGAAAGAAGTGTGGAAGCATCACATGTCCTTCACTGCAGACAACCCCTAAAACCATGACAGTTGCAGGAACTTTCGTGTGCATGACTCGTGGCACTTCCGAAGGGTCTGCACATAACCATCTGTCATTTCTTCTGTTCACCTTGATCCTGGTCAAAGTTTTTTTTCATCGGAGAAAATCCACAGCAAATCAGCTTCACACGGATTTTTCAACTTGTTTAAGAGCCTTTTCGATCTGAATAGGCGGTTTTCCCGTGTTTTGTCTGACATAAACTGACCTCTTCGCATAACATACGAGTGATATCTGATGTTTTCATGGACAACATTTCTGATTGTTCCTTCCGACACATGGAGATCTTTGGCAAGTGACCTCATGGATGTTCTGGGATTATCATCGAATAAATTCAGGTGTTCTGATGATGTCAGAGCCTGAGGCATGCTTTTTACGCTTTGCTGCTGGTGCAACATTGCCAGCTTCGGTCTCCAACTCCTTCCACAGTTTGTGGACAATGATTTTGCGACCTTTAGAAATCGTGATATCTCTAAATCGCTGTGCTCTGCCTTTATTGCCACGATTACTGGGTGTCTCTTCATGATTTGGGTTCCGCCATTTTGCTTTCCGGAAACGGAAAGGACATACAATTTACTATAGTGCAGCAGTAGCCGAACGAAGGTGTGTCCTCAAATACCTTACGCACCCTATAAAAACGTAACAAATACACATTGCATCTGTTTAGACATGACAATGCATCATCATGAACGAATGCATGTACCTCCCCACAATTATGTCCTGCTCCAATAAGTCCTTCTTGAGTTGGCCAAATTTTATCAGATCAATTTGACGTGGTGTTAACTGTGATAGGCCGAAGAAATCCGCCAATTGTTTCACTACACTTGCTGGATTGATAGTTTCCATTGCTGGTGGGTGTGTATCATACGTTCGTTTCCAGATAAATAGTGTCGCCACTACAGTTTCTTTACTTGTAGGCCAGTTCCTAGAAACGAAAAAAATGGCCAGAATTTGCAACGTAACACTCATAGTCAGGCTGCTCATGACTGTAATGTCTCTACCTGTTGACTACTGCACCTTAAATCTTATATATCAACATCCCTGATACTCTCTCTTAACGCACATAGTTTGGTTCTCCAACCAGTCACAACGATATAGTATACTAAGGTACCGTTCCCTTGTGAGGAACAATCGTAAATGTAATAAACAATAACCCTTGTAATTTCACTTTATTTTAATTTTAAATTTACTGTAATTCCAAAACTGTATTCAGATTTCTTTAATTGAATTTGTTAGCGAAGAAGAACAGAAAAAAAAAGGCGCAGAGGTGTCCATTGAAAATCTTCCTTTCATCGCATAAATTGTAATAAGATGCATGCAATCGGTATACTCATTTTTGCGACTCATTTATTATTTTACAGACATTAAAGCTGCAATTGAATAGAATCTTAAACCTTTATCCGATCTGTAAAAAAAAAACACAAAAAAAAACATCAGCGAATATTTTTACCTCTTTAATTTCGAATGGATAAATGCAATAGACACATGACTTAATTCAATCCCACAATGCAAAAGTAAAATTATAAGCTCAATAAAAGATTAAAATGAAAATTAGGAAATGAACACACTAAATAATATTAAAAGAGGACTTAAATAATATTAAATCTTAGTTAATCTTCAAAATGACCACACTTTAAATTTTGAGGACTCAGATATACAGGGTCTTTATAATTAAAGTTCCATTTTGACATGGCCATAAAAA
>JAHWFO010014661.1:0-14764 GCA_023313115.1 Rhysida immarginata
GGTATATACAAGCCATTATAAGAAGAATTAATTTTCATTAAACATGACGTTTTTGGCTAAAATTTGTTTCTCTATTTCTTTCTAAATTATTTATATGATACAGGCATTGGCAATCCTTTGAACTCCGGTCCCAAATTATTCAGTCAACTTCTATGTCAACGACCATGCGACCAAGGTAAGTGAATTTATTTTTTAAAGACGGGGGGGCTGTGCCCCCAGACTCCCCCTCTAACGAACTGATATATACCCCAACCTATTTGGTTACAGGGGGCAGTTGGTTTCCCCCCGGCCGGTTACAGGAATCGCGACAATTCAATTTGCGGATTCAGTCATCGCGCCAAATAATTTGGGACCGGAGTTCAAAGGATTGCCCAGGCATTTACTTGGCAATGTGCAATTATCAGGTTGTTGCAAAAGTTTTTTCTGGATTTTTATTCCAACACAAAAACGATTGAACTTGAATTACAGATTCAGTTCATGCAGATGCCGGGCAATGGTTGAAAAGTGAACCTTGAACTGTTCTGTGAGTTTCCTCGTTGTTACATTGTAATCTTCATCAATTGCTTGGCGTAGATCACCATCTGAAATCATGATTGGCCAACCAGAGAGGTGCATCTTGAAGAGTGCTATCTCCGCGTCTGAACCGGCGATACCATTCTTCTATTGTACGTAAACTAACAGTGCCATCACCTAAACGTTGGCAAATGTTTCGGCGACATTGCACAGCACTGATCTTTCCAGAATACTCGTAGAAGATTATTGCTCGAATATGCTCACGTGAAAGGTCCATTTCAGACCGTTGATGGCACTCACAGATGTATAGTCAGAAAGTTGATTCTTGGATGTAATATAGCAAAGATATTCAGGAATCGAATGCAATAATTTGTTTGAAAAAATATGAACAACCCCCTCGGAAAATGAGCCCTTCTTGGGCACGGGCTCTAGAACCGGAAGAAACTTTTGCAACAACCTGATATTTATACATTATATGATTGGGATTTGGAAACTTGAAATTGTCTACTGTAAGGGATTTGACAATTTGATTAACAGATGGAGGTTGCATCATTCTAATTTGAGTGCATCTAGCACAGCATTTTTTTCAACCTTTTTTCTCTTACGGCACACTTGAACCTATACTTATGGCACAATGATGATCAAACGTAAAAAGAGTATAAATCTTTGGGATTTAGTTATTAACACACATAAAGCAACTTATATTTTGTAATAAAGAGATAATTAAAATTCTAAAAAAAATGTTATTGTCATTATTCTATATTAATAGCCTATTGTCCACGGTTTCTGGCCCGTTTTGATTTTATTTTTTAAATGTTTGTTAAAATTTTTGTGGCACACCTAAGATACACTCACGGCACGCTTGTATGCTGCAGCACATTGGTTGAAAATCGCTATGTTGAATCTACCAAGTTCTGTTTTAGTTTTTCTTCTGTTTTCTGTATCATATATGGGTTCACAAAAATAGTGGGCTGGCTATATGTAGGCAGTTTCTACAATTGAAAATAAGGGAAAAAAGTTTAAATAAAGATATGTCCTAAAGTGATTCTTTACTGAGTTATAGAGTGATTCTACATAAACTCTATGTAGCTTTATGTATGGAGACATTTAAAATCTATTGTTTACTCCACTCCTTTTCATGATATTGAGGGACCTCAACAGAGACTGGAAGAGGGGATGCCAGCAAATCAGGGGCACACAAAGAATTTTTGTGTGACGCAATCCTGTGTCCGACGATCTCAGCAAAGGATTACCGCTCATGGAGATCATTTTGAACATTTGCTATGATTGTATTTTTGATTCCTTGTGTTTTCATTGTTACTCAGTTAACGTAACTGAAAATAAATCTAGCAAACTAAATAAACACCTTGATACCTATAACTCAGTAACAAATCAATTTAGTACATATCTGCATATAAATTTTTTTCCTTAATTTTAGGTGGAGTCAGCCCACTATTTTTGTTACACCCTGTATATCATTGCAACGATGCATTCACTGCTTGGATAACCTTGTTACATAACAGAAGAATTATTAAATTTTGATTTACATTTCTTTTTTCCAAAAGAAAATTACTACCACAGATTAAGGATAAACACAGATATGTCAAGCCATTGTTAAAAATGTTACGCCTAAACCCAGCAGTGCATGCGGTAAACACAAACTCAACAAAATGTCTACTCATTTGGCATATCTGTGGTTTACTGCATATACTGTAGGTTTTGGTGCAACACTTTAACAATGGCTTGGCACATCTGTGTTTATCCTTAATCTATGATAAGGATCGGCATAATATCCAAATAATTACATTTAATCCCTGAAATTCAGTTTCAAACTTCCAGATCACCAAAAAATGCATTTTTGAAGCATGGTGTGCATAATTATATGTATTTCTCATACTGAACTGCTTTCAGTAAATGGTGGAGGCCACATTCAACATGTAACTAATTTTAGTAACGATTAAAGACTTGTTAACCGTTAAAGATATTGGTTAAAGTGTCTAATCGGATACAATGACCAGATTTTTCTCTTAAATTGGTTTCCTATCTACATGACAACAAAAATATTGATTATAGTGATGCACCTATAAAGATGGAACTGTGTATAGCGGCACACTTTTCAAATGAAATGGGGATCCCTTAAGAGCTATATTTGTTGATTTCCAGTGAAGGTGCCAGTGATGGTAGAGGTACGGGTATCCGTGGAAAAGATCTCCCTGGACGTGCTCTTTTGAGAGTTTATTCTTAAGTCCATGTGCTCTGTCACCATTCCCTTTCATCAGTCAGTTGGTTTCATTGTTACCAACTTAATGGATATTCCACTAAATCTACTGAATTTTACATCAAAATTATGCAAAGATCCACTTAATTCAATTGCATTACTACAATTCAATCAATTAGTACAATTTAAATTTTAGTGATTTTAAATTTTAGGGGGGGTTAGTTGGAAAACTGACTCAGTTTTCAGCCGAGATAGCCAGTTTGTATGGCTGCCACAATTGTATTAACAAGAATGACTCCTAAAAGAAAATCCTTAACTATAGGGGGAATAAAAAACTAACTTATTTGGCAGCTGAAGTTTGGTGCCATCAACTGTGATGTGGCAGAGAATTGAATACAGTCGAACGTACATATAACAAATACTGTTATAGCGAAGTTAATTGAAATCCCCAACTTTAAAAACTTTAAAAACTTCAAGAAATTAATTAATAATAATAAAAAAAAAACTAAATCAAGAAAATTCACAAAATGACCACTTAATAAGATTTTCAAAATGAATTTAATATTTCTTAATACAGGTTCATTTTGAAACTGTACAAATTTTCTACGGTTATAATGAAATCTGATGTAACGAAAATACGTATATAAGGAATCATTTTATGCGCTCTTACCCAAATTTTGTTTGGATAGCGAAATTTTGAAAAATCAACCTTTTAGGTCTAAATCTGGCATTAGGTTATTCACTTGTTAGGAGTAGAGGGAATACAGTAGCAGAGAAACAGGAAACACTTTTTATGGTATTACTGCTATTGTTAGGCAGAAGTAATGTTTAGATCTCAACATCAAAATTAAGATCATAAAGGAAATAAAAGGCGGGGAAAGAGAAAAGAAGGACATATTATGTTTGGTTATTAAACACATTGAAATATTACGCAGATTATTATTATTAAAAACATTATATTTGAAATATTAAAATAAAGAAATCCATTTTAAATAAAAATAAATTCGCTATTTCTACTATAAGTTTATAAAGAAATACAGTTAGAATGAACAAAATTGGGGACATTTAAAAATTCATTAAAAGTGGGTTTGACTGTATATAATCGAACTGGCCCTGATATATCTCATTCTACGGCGTCAACAATTAAGAAGGGTTATGAGAAAATTAAGAATTCCTTCACACACGATACCTTCAGATCAAATAATAACTATTGACACTGATAAGAAGCTTAAGGACCAGATAAAGTGCAAGTTATAATGACAACTGGATATGACGTCCAATTTTTCACTGTCCCTTGGAGGTCGTTACAAACAATATCGACTGTATTTCATTAGGAATATATAGAAGAGGGAAATAACTTGTATTTAAATACAACTATTAGCTTCGTTTTAAAATGTTAAGATTATTATCTACCCTTCTGTTGCTTCGTATCTTCCTTATTAAGCTTATTTTATTTTTATAAAGTAATATTTAAAATGATATTTATATTTATATCTTATTTATCTTCTATATATATATAAAGAAGGATGTTTGTTTGTGGGTTTGTTTGTTTTTTAAACAAATCTACAGTTTTATTCCGATCTTGATGAAATTTTGCATACTTGACCTTCAAAGCACGAGGAAGGTCACTGTCTACCTCAGATTTCGAAAAAATAATACCGGTAATTATTGATAAAAAATCGATATTAATGAGAAATATCTCGTGACCAATGCAAGGCAAAGTTTGTGCAATATAGATAAGTTTCAATTTGTAACAATGCATAAAATTCCTGTTATTCAGGCTTTTCTTAGAATTGAGAGTTCTTCGTACTTAACAATTTCTTGAAAATTTTTAAAAATGATCAGTAACTGGAGATAATGGAGAGTTAGCAGACTATTGAGAAAGAGTGGAAAGACGACTGAGGAAGCACTCCTTTAGCTGAGTGCTATATTGAGCAAATGGTAAGCAAGTAAATAGAAGAATCGGCGACCGCTAGACTACACAAAGTGATGAATGGCCAAGTTTTGCTTCAAAACATGAGAGAAGAGTGGGAACTGCAACAATATCAAGGGTACATCTAAAGTAAGATTACGTGAGTAAGAAATTATTTAGACTAGCAGTGGTATCCTTGGAGAGGTCCATCCATTGTGAGAGTTTAAAAATTTTTTTTCGGATTTTCATTCTGAATTTTTACTGTATTAATTCTAAGCGTTTCCATGCGTTTATTTTTAAGATATTGCAAAATTTAATAAAAAAAAACAGAATCAGAGCCACGCCGGGACTATCACCTAGCTTATTTGGTAGCACAGCAGATTCAAACATTTCATAAAAATGCATTTTGACTATATTCTGTGTGCATGTGAATATTTTGGAAACTATGATAATGATAATGGAAATGACTGAACGTTCGTTTCCAAGAATTATTAATAATGAGCATAAAATGATTATGCAGTGACAGGACATAAATAAGGCAGCGTCTACTGAGGAAGCAAAGGAGTCGGACGTGTCTGCCTTGAGCTCCCTATCAAACGTCCAGACGACTGGCAAAAATTTACATGCCTGGAAAGGAAAGAGAAAGAATGAGTATTGGTCAGAGAAACTCTGCAGCTAAGACAGATAAATCTATACGGATATTGGAAACATCTGAACAACAGGAGTTTTGAATAGAGCAAGAGGGTATAAGAGCTTCTACGTCAAGGGCAAGATAAACTTGAGTCTAAAGTCCCGGTGATGCGCCGCAGTGGTGAGGCAAGTCAAGAAGAGTTTAAATAAAGTCCTGGTATATTACCTAGAATTCCTGTTTTTCGTATTTTTCGTAAAATGGATAGTCCCTTCGCTCTGTGTTGTATTGATTGAGTTATTATTTAACCAATTTAGATTTATAATTTAATTTTTTGAGATTGTTCTCTTTACCTACAAGTGTAATTATCCCGGCAACGCCAGGTGCTCTGCTAGTAAATAAATAAGTTTACGAAATGTTTTCTTCAGTGGAGATTTATTTTTTAATATATATCGATTGATTTCCTTACATATTTCAATCATTCGGTTAACTGTCCTAGCAGAATTATACCTAAATCAGTTAACTATTGCGGAAGCATTAAATAATAAATAATAATGTTGGCGCTCGGATAACTAATCGTGCCTGTTTTGCCTAATAATATGAAACAAGACATCATCTGAAAAGAAATCAAAAATATAGAGGCAGGTCTTTTTTTTATCATTTACCAGAACATCAAATCATTAATCGAGACCACAGTCTAGAATACATTATGGTAGAGACACACCCACCGCTGTTCGTCGATTATTGAGCTGTTTCTTTATTTTGACGAAACTACTGAAATAGACGAAATGACGTACACTCATATTTCATATTCGTGAATAAGTGGATGTTTATTAAAATATATTTACGCAAACTTTAAGTCTGCTTAAATAAATATAAATAAAAAAAATTTACAAGGCATTTATTATAAAATAAAAAATAGTTTATCTGTTCATCTGTTCTTGTTTATACGAAGTTTATTCTTTTCGTGAATGTCACGAGCTCTTCGTAAGCGGAAGTTGAAGATCTTACGCATGCGTAAAAAGAGAATAATATATTTTATTGTTATTTTTGTTAATATATTTTGTTATTATCTTCTTTTTTGGTTTCTGCATGTACTTTCTATATTCGTGTGGATAAACTGACTCTTATACAAAGGAAGAAGTACAATTCTACTTCCATGTTTTTATCGTCGAAGGAGTTGTCGCAACTGGCCAGTAGAAGGCCTTGGTAATGAAGGCCATGAAGTGACAAATTTTATTGAATCAAATTTTTACCTCCCTGCTTTGACGAATGAATAAATTAATCAAAACGAATTTATAACAAAACAAATGAGTTAATTTCTAAAGAAAATAAATCTTTTTTTATAGATCAACCCCTGGAATAAAATTTTCGTATTTTAGTGAACCCTCTCCCCTTTCCTCTGTTCTTGCCTTTATCTTTCTACAAAATGTTTATTTTGTCACTAATATGAATTATTATATTGATTTCAAACTCCAACATACATTTTTTTGCTACATAGTTTATTAACGAAAAACTTTTTTTGTCTTCAAATATGTTAATTATTTGTCACATAATATTATTACCGTCAAAGGTACCCGGAAAAAAATTTCGTATTAAAGCAGGGTTAGGAAAAAAAGTTTTTGTATACACTTACCGCACAGGAAAATAAATTCCTTACTCTTCTTTTAAAAGTAAGTCGTCTAATTAGCTTTAATAACTGCAGTAAGTCGTCGTGGCATGGATTCAATGTTATGTTGAAAGACGACTACAGCATCTTCAAACTGATCTTCGATTGTAGGCAATAAAAAGCTGTCTAAAAGGGAAGAGTACCATTTATTATTGTCTTCAGAATACATAACTTGCCTGGCCCTTTATATGACATGCATCGGCCTCGGTGGCTCAGTGGTTGGGTGATCGCTCTGATGCCCGAGTACGCGGGTTCGACCCCGGCCGAGGACGACGAGGATTCTTTCAGGGGGAAAATCCTGAGATCACGCACTTCCTTCGGAAGGGAAGTAAAGCCGTTGGTCCCGTGTAGTCGTTTGCCGGCTGCACGTTTAAGAACCCTTGCGAGGCAAAATTTGCGGCCCCTATAACGCCGTCCTGAAATGACCATAGCAGTTGAAAAGGACGTTAATACCAAACCAAACAAACCAAACCTTTATACGACATGCAACCCTAAATCATCAAACTCTGAGGAAATCTGGTTTTGAATTGTAAACATGTAGCATCAAACGTTTCAGAGGAAAGCATCCAGACAAATTGTCCAGCATCATCTCCGTATTCGATGCAGATACGATACTCATCACTGGAGATTACACGATTCCATGCGTCTTCAGCTCATTGGAAGTGCTGATTAGCCCATTGAACTCTTTCTCGGATATGCTTTTTTGTAAGGAATGGTTTAGTTAGTTTTGTTATAATTTAAACCCATCTCATGAAGCCTGTTTTTTACTACCGGGTGTTTCAAAAATGACCGGTATATTTGAAAAATCTTAACGGGCAGCGATAGAAATACACTGTGAACTAATTTCGAAAGTTTGTCTGCCTGAAAATTTACTGTTGTCCCAAGCATATTGCAACAAACGATGTATTTCTATCGCTGCCCGTTTAGTTTGTATTGATTTTTCAAATAAAACGGTATACCGGTCATTTTTGAAACACCCGGTATATAGTCATAAACATGGACACCTGACTTCGATCATTCAATATAAAATAACACACAACAAGGTCCTGGATAAGCAATAAGGTAGAGTATTTATTAGCCGACATGTTTCGGTTTACACTGTCTTCATAGGCTATACAGCTACAAAATTATTGAATCGACAATTGATCAGTGAAGTGGAAAGAAAAGATGCGAGTGGTCCAGGAGCCTAGCTCACTTTGCACGCTCGCCCAAAAATTAAACCAGATGATATAAACTGAGTTGGAAAAGAAGCCTAATGAACCTCTTAAGTCATCCAGAAAGGAAGTCCCTACAAGGCAGGGACGAGAGTCGGATTGTAGACTGACGAATAGAGAGCCCAATCAACAGGATCTAAAAGTTCCAATAGTTGAGGAAGACGGCCTTGCTTATGTCATCGACACAGACATCCAGGATATGACGGGGTCTGAAACCTGAGGGGACCCTTAACAACGAGTGAGTGATTCAGAATACCGGAGACCAGAGTATTTTCATAATTTTCCATCTTGGGCAACATGCTCATCAGAAGTGTCTGGACATACAGGTATTGGACATTGAAACTGAAACACCTGGTAGAAATCCAAAATCTTTATTTAATAAGGTGTTGGGGCACCGTGGGCAGCCAGCACAGCAGCAACACGTCTTGGGAAGGATCGGTAGAGGTCCTGCACAGTTTGCACCCCAAACCATTACTGATCCACCCATTACTGATCCACCTCCGTGTTTGACTGTGGATGCCAAGCAGTCTGGGTTGTAGGCATCAGAGGGGCTCCTCCAGACGAATACCCTCCCTGTTGTTTGGAAGACAGTGTAGCTGGACTCATCCGAGAATATGACGCGTTTGAGGTCATCCAACGTCCAGGTTTTATGCGTCCGGTACCACTGAACCCGCTTGGAGGCATTTGTACTACTGATGAAAGGCTTCGGTATAGCAACCCTGCCATGGATGTTGGATTTATGCAGGTAACGACGGATTGTCTTCGTGCACACAGGTTCCTGGAGGTGTGTATTCATTTCTGCGGTGATTTCTACTGCGGTGGTTTTCCGCTTTCGTGCAACAATCCTGGTCAATGTCCTGACGTCTCTTTCCGACAACTTCCGTTTTCTCCTGCAGTTGCTCCTCCTGGACGTGGTTCGTCCTTCCTGTTCATATGCACACATCACCCTGGATACTGTAGCACGTGAGACATCACAAAGTGTGGCAGTTTTGGACACAGATGCACCTGCTAGACGCGCGCCAACAATCTGCCCTCTTTTGAAGTCGGATATGTCTCCCATTATAGCACTCTGCACAGACAATTTGAAGCTTACTATCGAACTTTTCTACTGGAGTGACTACCAAGAACTCTGACACGTAATTCATTGATATGCATACGATTAATTACCTAGCAGAAGGTTCTATTCAGCCCTGGGGGTATCCAGTGCTATTTGCGAAGGTGTTTTAGTTTCAATGTCCAATACCTGTAGGTACCAACGTGAGACATCCCTAGATCATCGTAGATAGACTGGTTCTTGGCAATTCTTCTGTCAAGTTGGGGAACGGACGAGAAGCAACATTTTGGAAGGTCTGAAGATCCTTCCACCTTGATTTGCAAATAGTAGCCCAAGCAGGCATACCTTAGTGGAACGTATCACTACCTTGTACAACAATAGTTTGTTATTCACTCCAAGAGCGCTATTTCGCCCCAGGAGCGCGATGAAGCTGAACTTAGCTGTCTTGGCCTTGTTGAGCGCATATTGAACTTGGTCGTTCTATTTGAGCTTGGAGTCAATCATAACACATTGGTACTTATAATTTCTTACTCACTCAAGCTTCCTGCCGTATAGGAAGAGTGGCCTTGGAGGATTTTTGCGTTTTCGAGTGATAAGAAGACTTTACACTTTTTGACATTCAGCTGTAATCGCCACTTAGTGAACCAGCTCTCGCACTAAGGGTTACGTGCCCAAGTCATGATAGCTCCGTCGTCCGCAAACAAGCAGAGATTGCATGAATAAAGTCATGGGAAAGAAGTTGAACAAGGCTGTGCCCAATACAGAGCCTTGCGGAAGACCAGCTTTTATATCACAGACAGTCGACAATCGAACAGTGAAGTGCACATTTCTTCAGATGGGACGAAAGTAGCGCTTTCACAAAGCTCATCGATCCAAAATTCCAAATGAAATACACTGAGTTAGTCAAGAAGCCTAACCAACCCAAGCGGTCTTCCATATTATACAAAAAAGAAAATAAGATTGACGATTGTCAGAAACAGAATACAAACGAAATAATAATAATAATAATAATAATAATAATAATAATAATAATAATAATAATAATAATAAAAAACAACGAGAAAGAAGATCATCACATCTTCCAGTAGTCCGGGAAAGAAACGTTGCTGATGTCTTCAAAGTTGATGTCAAGAATGTGCCTTGGTTTTCGATACTTCATATGCCATTTCATATCCATTGAGTTCTTCAGTATTCCAGTCACTAGGTCATTGTCGTGAATCTTCATCTTCTGCATCATAATCAAAAGGAGGTCCTGTATAAACTTTCCGATGTGGACCATGTTTAAATCTGAATGGATGGATTGATTTTTCACAGTCCTTCTGTCAAGCTGGGCAATGGTCCTCAGAGTTACATTCTGGAATGACTGTAGCTCGCTCCATCTGCTTCTACAGATAGTCGCCCACGCAGGCATGCCATAGAAGAGTATGGTCCGAATAATCGACATGTACAGAAGTAACTTATTGTCGATGCTGAGGGTGCTGTTGCGGCCCAGGAGAGCTATGAGACTTTACTTAGCCCTCTTCACTTTATTCGGAGCGTAGGTCACGTGACGATTCCACGAGTCTTAAGTCGATAATAACCCAAGATATTTGTAGTTGTCTACCCAGTCCAGTTTCATATTGAATAGAACAAGAGACTCTGGGGGACGCTTGAACTTTCTGTTGAAGTACATAGCCTTGCACTTTCCGAAATTAAGGTTCAGCTTCCAGCAGTTAAACCATTTTTCGAACATCTTCAAGGCGTGCTGGTAGACGAGTGATAACGTGAGCCGGTTTGTGTGCCCATGTCATAATGGCAGTATCTTCAGCATAGAAATATAGATTACAATTTTTGGGTTTCGGGAAATCATGCACAAAATAATTAAATAGCACGGGCCCGAGAACAGAACCTCGAGGGGGGTCGACGACCAACCCATTATGGAAAAAGGTCCGACTCAGTGGAATTTTTGAAAAAAGGTCCGATTCAGTGGAATTTTTGAAAAAAGGTCCGGAATTTTTGAAAATCGACCACCCCAAGATAACGTCCTGGCTACGGCTCTGCAAATTCGAATCTTTGGCTAACCAAATTCCTAGATAATTCCTAGCAGGTCTAAGTAGTGTATCGTCCCGTTTTCTTCCTTTTCCATAACTGCATTAATTACAGAGTAGTTTTTTTGTTGAGTAAAAATAGAAATAAATAGAATCATCTGCATTTGAGAAGCATTCGAAAGGAGCATCAATTTTAATGTCATTATTTAGGGTTGTATATCGCATAACTTCGCACTCCGTATCACAGGATATTTTATCAACCTGCAATACGTTCCATAATTGCATTAATTACACCATGGAAAAGGAAGAAAACGGGAAGATATGAAAATTAATGTTAATTTATCTAAATATTCTATCATTTTGGACTGCTCACACTTTACTTGGATGAGAAGGCACTAAACAAAAAGTTTACGAAACCTTTTTTCCAATCCTGCTTTAATAAGAATTTTTTTTCAGATACCTTTGACAGTAATAATGTTGTAGAACAAATAATTGATATACTGTATCTGGAGACAAAAAAGCTGTTTCGTTAATAAACAATAGAATAAAAAATGTAATCATTTATGAATGAAATATATGTGACTGGTTAATTATTGCTCTGAACAGTTAGAATATTAGTTTTACTGTTAGAAAACGATTAAACAAAGACTGGTTAATTTAAGTCATGAACTTAATCCACCGTTTCAAAGAATTTAAGTTCAACAGAATTTTCCTACAAAAAAGATAGTAAGTAAATATAAAAGAAAATAGGTATATGGATTAAACAATTTTCCAGAAAAAAGACACAAAAATATATAAGAGAAATATAATTGTGACAATAACCCAGAAAAAAGAAAAGAAAATAATGTGGATAAATAAAACTAAAGCTTGTTCCGGGTTCGTGCCCGCAGGACCTTCAACGTGTAGATAGGCATTAAGTTCAGTAATTACTGTAAACGCTAGTAGATTTATCGGAAACCTAAGCTGGTACAGAGATTAAAAAAAGGAAAAATACACCCTTAACCTGGAAGCGCTTTTCGAGGGCGAAGCTCTCATCATTCAGCAAGGGATCCAAGGAGTTCAACGGACAAAACCGAAAGAACTGACTTGAAACTCAACAATCGAACAACGCAGGGAAAAAAATAAACAAAAAACGAGCGGTCCGGAAGCCATGCTTTCACTGCCATACTCGTCCAAGTAAAGTACGCTGAATTAGGAAAGAAGCCACATGAACCTGATTAAGTCATCCAGAGGATAAATAGGAGTCCTTTCCTACGAGGACGATAGAGTTGATTGTTGATTGACGATAGGACACAAAAGAGCTAGGTGATCCAGTAGGTTGGAAAGATGGCCTTTTGGATGTCGTCGAAATTGACGTCCAGGATGTGACGAGGCCTGCGATGCCTGAGGGTACTTCTAAAGGTGAGCCGGTGATCCAGAATATTTGCAACCAATGGATTAGGGTGGTCCTTAATCTTCGGAAGTAGCTTCTTCAGCGACTCCTGGACGTGGTTTCCAATTGGAGGTATATCGAAATTTTCAGCAATGGAAATATTAGTTGCTATTCTTCTGTCGAGTTGGGCAATGGTCCTCAGGGTGACGTTTTGGAAGGTTTGGAGGTCCTTCCATCTGGATTTGCAGATTATAGCCCAGGCAGACATACCATACAGAAGAATGGTTCGGATAACCATTTTATATAGCAAAAAATTTGCTATCCACTCTAAGAGCACTGTTACGCCCCAGAAGAGCAACCAGACTAAACTTTGCCTTCTTGGCCTTGTTGATAGCATAAAAGAGATGGTCGCCCCAATTTAGCTTGCCATCAATCACTACTCCGAGGTATTTATAGTTTTTTACCCACTCAGCTCCTTTCCAGATAGGAAGAGTGGCTTCGGGGAATTTCTAAGCTTTTTTGTAATGAGCATGGCTTTGCATTTATCAACGTTTAGTTTTAACATCCATTTAGCAAACCATTTCTCACACTGATGTAAAGCATTTTGTAACCGAGATAAAACATGAGCAGGATTGCGGGCACTAGTCATGATGGACGCATCGTCAGCAAACAGGTATAAATTGCACTTTGTAAAAGTTGGGAAATCCTGAACAAAAAAGTTGAACAACGCAGGGCCCAGGACAAAGTCTTGGGGGACACCAGCATTGATGTCACATGGAGCAGCCAACCTTGACACGAAAAGTCCTTTCCGACAGAAAGGAATTAATCAAAGCAATCAGATCGTCAGGAAAACCACAAGTAATCATTATGTATCTCAGGCCGTTATGCCAGACCTGATCAAAAGCTTTCCGAACATATAAAAAGATAAGACCACCGTACTTAGCGCAATTTAGAGGAGTGTTTAGATCAGCAACATGCCTCCGGAGTTGGAGTTGGCAGGAGTGACCTGGGCGAAAACCGAGTTGCTCCTCAGGAATAAGATTGTTGGCCTCACAGAAAGCGTTAAACCTCCTTAGAATGACGCGTTCAAGAACTTTTGACATCGTAGGTAATAAGCTGATGGGCCTGTAGATGACTGCGAGAGCAGGGTTTAGACCAGGTTTTGGTATCGTAACGATGACGGACTCCTTTCACTTGTCAGGGAAGTATGCATGTCTCCAGCAGTCATTTATGACCCTGGTAATAATCGAGATAACATTAGGAGGCATTCTTGAGAGCACTGTTTGTGATAGAATCGATACCTGTTGCTTTCCTGGTTTTAAGACGCTTTATGACGTCGGAGATTTCCTTAATGCTAATAGTTTCCACAAGGCTAGGAACTCACCGAGTTAGCCCATAGGAGTTACACACGTCGTTAACAAGTCGAGTATTTGAGCGACTATCAGGGTTTTCTTCACAAGGCGTGGTAAATTGCTCTTCCAGGGAGTCGGCGATCAGTTGAGCCTTATCACGATCACTGGTGACAACATCGCCATCTGAAGTGGCGGCAGGTTGATGGGTCTGTTACCCTTTAAGGCCCTTACAGCACTCCAGAGAGAGTTGTCCTGGGCAGACAAGAACTTCAGTTTGTCGCTCCACCTTTGATTTCGTAGAGCTTTAACCTCTTCCTGGACCTTGCGAGAAAGCCTGTTGTACTTAGTCTTGAAGAAGGGTAGTCGCTTACGCTGCCATAACCTTCTATAGGAATTCCTTTCAAGAATGAGATATCTTATGTAAGGAGGGAGGTCAAGATGTTCAGGACGCTTTCGATCAGCAGTGGAGGCACTGGAAATAGTAGCATCGTGGATAACACTAGTGATAGCACTGATATTTGTGTTGATGTCATCATTGGTTACAACTTCCTTGTATGGAAAACTATTTTCTCGGAGAATATCCCTGAAAAGTTTCCAGTCCTGTTTGGATCGAAGCCCAATCTTCATACATGTATCGATATTTACGCCCTCAAAGATTAGCATGACTGGATAAGTCATCTACTGTAAATATATTATAGGGCTTGAAGAACCCTTTAAGAACAGCTATGTCCAACACGTCACCAACTGGTGAGTAATCACCGAGGGGTCCGACAATGGCGAATATTATCGACGAGATTATAAAATC
>JAHWFO010014676.1:0-11829 GCA_023313115.1 Rhysida immarginata
TTGCAATTAAGATGTGTCAATTATAAACAAACAACGAGTTAAATACTTAAATTCTTTGGTGATTTAAAAATCTCGATCGAATTTGCATTTCCACCGAATTGTCGTCCACCCAACTGACGTTCACCGAATTGTCGCGTCCACCCAATTGTCGCGTCCACCGAAATGACGTCCACCGAATTGTCGCATCCACCCAACTGACGTCCACCCAATTGTCACGTCCACCGAATTGACGTTCACCGAATTGTCGCGTCCACCGAATTGTCGTTCACCCAACTGTCGTCCACCGAATTGTCAACCACCCAATTGTCGGGCTCCCAAGTGTTATGTGTAAATTGAAGTCTTCTATGGCATTAGATCCTTTGGGCTTACCCTCAAAAATATTGGCTAATTTCAATCGATTACTAGCTCTTCCTTTGACATATATCTTTAACCATTCTATAAATGTAGGCGTTTTTCCCACAGTTCTGAAACAAGCTAGGATTACTCCGAATTTTAAAAAGGGGGACCCTCTTCTTTATGCTAACTATCGTACTATTACCTCTTTACCGTTCTTTGCAAAGGTATTCGAGAGACTCTTTCATACGCGTTTGTCGCAATACATATTCTCTAGCAATTTTATTACTACATGCCAGCACGGTTCTCGAAATGTTTCAGCAGAGATGGCTTCTAAAAATTATGTATCGGCAGTTTATATTGATTTTACCAAAGCTTTTGACTTAGTTTCTGTTGATCGACTTCTTTGTAAGCTTTCTCATTATTATGGTATTTATGGTCAGCCGTTACGCTGGTTAAAGTCTTTTCTGATGGAGCGTTCTTACTTTTTGCAAATATTTGATGCTACTTCTGAGACAATAGTAGGGGAGACCGAGGTTGGTTGTTACACTTTTTCGTTTCCATTTTTTAAAAATTTTTCTAATCATACTAGGCATGTCAAAAAATCAGAACAGTTTTATCAAACTTTCCTTTAATGATTAAAATAATTGTTTTTTAAATTTTTTGAAAAGTTGTGGGAAAAAAAATGTTTATATGCATCATGGTAACGTGTAACAACCTACCCCAATCGGGGGTTGGTTGTTACACGTCAGGAGTAAGTTGTTACATGTTTTACACATCATCATCCGAGTTACAATTTACACAAACAAAAAGATATCATTATCAACACACTTCTCGTGGGCCCAATTCTTACAAACTGTGCATTGTACCTATTTCTCTCTTGGTTTTGAGTTAGAGAAGGGTTCTGCACAGACAATTCACAGGCATTCATCCTCCTCTGAACTGGACTCGTGGTCATCTTTAGAATGCTTTTTTCTGGATAGTTTGTTTGATTGGAGTTTCTTCCGTTGATAGGGTGGTTTACCTGTTTGCCTAATTGCTTGGTTGCCTTGAAATTCAAGTCTCCTTTTGGAAGCCTGTTCAGATTTCTTTTGTGTTTGTGCCTGTTTCTTTTGTCTTTCGGCATGTAGATTATTTTTTTGTGGGTGTGTCGGTTAAGACAGCACACTGTCTACGCTTTCGTCCTTTCCTGGAATGGATTCGTTGACCTGCTTTTGGCAAGGGATGAATGTCTATAGGGCTCAGATAAGGTGTTTTTTCTCACATGGCCTGGAGTCCTTAGAAATGGACAGCAGCGTAGCATCACCCATTTCACTGGAACTTGGGACATCCACCTTTTCCATCGTAGATGTTGGGGCATCATGTGACTTGAAAACTTATTCGCAAGGGATGTCATTTCGATCAGGTTCATTCAGTGATATCATTTCAGCAGCAGGGCACACTCTATCCGTCACAAAAGATGGAAGGAACTCATCATCTGTAAAGATGGAACGGTTTGTTGGCCGAATGCCTGACTCTCTAAATCCTGATTGAATGTTGGTTGGTGTAGCAGCTAGGGGGAGTGAAGTTTGTATAACTTCTGGAATGTTGTACATTGATAGAGTTTTCCCAGGATGATTCCTCAACCAGTTGTCACATGCACTGTTCACGTATTTCTTTAATGGCCATACACTGATCTGTCAAGTGGTTGAAGTTTTTGAGAGCAGTAGGGTGGGAATGTCAACATCACAACTCCATTCGCCTTGCAGTAATCAACTCCTGCGACTGACAAATGAGAGTCGTGATTGTCTAGAAGGAGCAAAAGTGGTCTTTCTGTGCTGCAACGAGTGTGCTATACGAAATGCTCAAAAAACTTTAGAAAGTCAGGTTGGGTCATCCATCCTGATGGGTTAGCAGAACAATAGATCCAGGAAGACCACTAGAAATAAAATATTCCTTGTAATATTTACGTTGAAATACAAACATTGGTGGAAGAAAATTGCCTGATGCATTTATCGCAACTGCAACAGTAACCAATGTTCCTCTTTCTGCCGATGTTGCAAAACCAACTTGTTTTTCACCACTCTTGGCTATGACCCGATGTGGACGCTGCACAGTAGTAACGCCAGTTTCATCAACATTGTATATGTCTCCACAATCATCTAACTGACATTTCAGTAAACCTAAGTATAAACTTTTTTATTGTGATGAATACATTAAAAAAAACAACTGTCACTCAAGAAATAAGCACCAAGCTTTTACACCCGTGTATAATAGGTATTCAAAATAAAGATAACAGGAAACCACTGATCCACATAAAACTTTTAATCGGACGTATGCGCATTTCGGCAGCCACGCTGCCTTCTTCAGCGTACACAAGGATTTTGATCAGAACAGACAAATCTGTTCAGATAAAAGGCAAGGACAATCGACAATCGACAATCGACAATCGAACAGTGTAGTGTATCGGTATTCGTGTGGAACTTGAAGCATAGATTCCATAATCTCACCCTTCATAATCATATTCCAAGGGAAATACACTGAACTAGAAAAGAAGCCTGATGTACCCACAAAGGTCATCCAAAGTATGAAAGAAAATTGCCTCCTGTTGGTGGAGGAATATTTGATTGACGATTGTCTGAAGTAGGAGTACATTACATGGTAAGCCACAGAAAAAACGATAGAATTTATGAAATCCAGTAATCTGGGAAGATGACATTATCAGTGTCATCAAAATTGACATCAAGGATATGTCTTGGATTACGATGCCTTTTTCTATGTAGAGAATGTTTTAGAATGCCACAGACTAGATCATTATTATGATTTGCCATAATAGGCAGCACGGTTTTCATGAGCTCTTGAACATAATTCCCGACATGGGTCATATCGAAATCATTATGAATGGAGTAATTGCGAGCAATTCTCCTATCTAATAGTCCTTAGGGTAATGTTCCGGAAAGTTTGGAGATCCTTCCATCTTGTCTTGCAAATCGTAGCCCAGACGGGCATGCCATATAGCAAGATGACACGAACAATTATTTTGTATTATAAAGGGCAAGGATTTACAACATCTTTTTATAGTACAAAGTCAGGGAAAAACAGCCAATACTCAACAAGTTATTACAGCGCGAAATAAAGGAACAAAAGGAACCAAATTTTACAAACAGCTAATTAAATCAAATTACACAAATTATTACAATAAAATTACAGGGTCACTCTGTCGTCATTGATCTGGTTGTCGCTCATCAAGTTCGGTCTTCTCTTGGTCAATTTTGGTAGATGTTTCCGATTTCCGATGTCTTTTAGGTGGGTTACATCTACTGGGCCCCCGTCACTGTTCAATAGTTTTCTAGGATCCTCCGTGTTAATCGCAAAAGATTCCACAAAATTCAGCAGACGGCGGTCACCAGTGCTGTGTATAATGTCGAAGTTTTCTTGCTTAAAGTCATGTCCTTGGTCCAGAATATGGTCCGCAAACCTCGATACTCCATATTTCCCGTTTCTAATGCATGTAAGATGTTCATTAATTCTAGTACAAACTGCTCTCCGGGACTGACCATAATAGACTGCCTCACATTTGGCACAAGGCAGTTTGTACATATCTAGTTTGTCTTCTGGGGCAATTTTGTCTTTGGGGTTCTTCAGTCGTTTTACCAACGTGTCAGAGCTTCTGTATGTAATTTCCATACCAAAGTCTTTGGCGATCTTTTCCATGTCTTTGTTCAGTTGCCTGTTATACGGAAGTACCAGTCTTGCATCAGTTTTCTTGCTTCTCTGTAGCGTAGTGATTTTTTGTACCGTCAATTTTCGTTGAACTCGTTTGGTAATATTGTCAACCACATCTTCTTTGAAACCATTCTGCCTAGCAAACTCTTTAATGGTTTGGATTTCCTTCGTCCTGTTTTCTTTTTTCAACGGAAACACATGTGCTCCGTGCACCATGTGCCTGAATGCCGCAAGTTTGTGGAGGTGGCAGTGATTGGAACTTTTCTTTATGTAGTTTGCGACAAAGTTCCTCTTCCTATAAATATTATAGTCTTGTGTCTGATCATTCCTGGTTATCCTGAGGTCCAGAAACGGGAGGCTGCCATTGTCTTCCATTTCCTTTGTAAAGTTGATATTTGGACATAGTTTGTTCAAATTGTTCAAAAACATGTCTAAATTTTCTTCGCAGTTGAAGATTGCGAATACATCATCAACATACCGCAGCCAAACGTTTGGGAAATATTTAAGTTCGGATATGGCCTGGTTTTCAAGTTTTCTCACATAAATGTTGGCAATAACGGGCTGATACCACTCCCCATTGGAGTGCAATCGGTCATTTTATACCATTTATTGTTGAACAGGAACACGTTGTTAAATACAACAAGCTTAATCACCCTGATGCGTCACTGACTACAACAAGAGGCCACTCATTGTCATCCATAGTGTCTTCAAGAGCTTCAATGGCTCTTATAAGCGGTATGCTTGGGTAAAGTGACTCAATGTCAAATGAGACCAACCGGTCCTCGTTTTCAATCAGAGTATTGCTTAACTTTTGACACAAATCCACCGAATTTTTAATTGTGAAGTCCAATCCATTTAGGTTTAACTTAAGTAAATAGTTTTTGTACAAAATGCCTTGTGCCAAATGTGAGGCAGTCTATTATGGTCAGTCCCGGAGAGCAGTTTGTACTAGAATTAATGAACATCTTACATGCATTAGAAACGGGAAATATGGAGTATCGAGGTTTGCGGACCATATTCTGGACCAAGGACATGACTTTAAGCAAGAAAACTTCGACATTATACACAGCACTGGTGACCGCCGTCTGCTGAATTTTGTGGAATCTTTTGCGATTAACACGGAGGATCCTAGAAAACTATTGAACAGTGACGGGGGCCCAGTAGATGTAACCCACCTAAAAGACTTCGGAAATCGGATACATCTACGAAAATTGACCAAGAGAAAATCGAACTTGACGAGCGACAACCAGATCAATGACGACAGAGTGACCCTGTAATTTTATTGTATTTTGTGTTGTAATTTGATTTAATTGGCTGTTTGTAAAATTTGGTAAAATTTTTGATTGTTCCTTTATTTCGCGCTGTAATAACTTGTTGAGTATTGGCTGTTTTTCCCTGACTTTGTACTATAAAAAGATGTTGTAAATCCTTGCCCTTTTCTAGAATGAGAAATCTGAAGAATGGACAAGGTCGCTCGGCTAATGAAGACCATAGAATCACGAAGAGGTATGTACCGCCGATTATCGTGCGGACTCATGGCGTCCCGTTTAAGACGATTTTAACTGAGCTCGAGAAGCATGTTCCAGTGGAAAAGATCACCGTTCATACGGGCAGAGCTGAAACCATTAAAGTTAAATGTGAAGACAAAGAAACGCACAACAGGTTAGTCTCTGGAATTAAGTCTAATAATATCTTAAAAATTCAGCATCATCAGCTGAAGTCGGAGAAGGTCTTGAAAAACGTGATACGTAATGTGGATATTACGTATGACCTCGATGACTTCCAAGAAGACCTAAAAAGAGCCAACTACTTCCCGGAAAAATTAATTCGCTTGATGAAAGCCAAAGGAGCCATTGATATGCCGATGGTTTTGGTTCTGCTCCCGAACTCCGAACACAACCAGTCATTGAAAAACATAACACGTAGTGGGCCGCTTGCAGTAACAATGGAGGCTTTTCGAGGGAACAAGAAGCCACTACAGTGCTACAACTGCCTGCGCTTCGGACACGTATCCATGGGCTGCACAGAAGATCCTCGTTGTAATAAATGTGCTGAGGGGCACCAGTCAAGAGATTGCCCCAGGATCAAAGGACAAGACCCCCCAAAGTGCATCAGATGTGGTGGACATCACACTTCAAGTTACACGAAATGTCCAAACTACCCCCAGGTTCAAAGGATGCCTAGGTCTAAAGTGACAGTAGGCAAATCCTATGCTGCTGCTGTGTCTACGCCGGAAGAAAAAGACCTCAACATCAACGACCTACCAGGTATGTATAAGCAATTAGGACGTATCTTTCATCTGTTTTCTAATCTAGGCAAAAGTTATCCACAGTTGAGTGGGCTCCTTACGACCAACTAATTTTAGTATGGCTGCACAACGTTATACTGTAATCAACAAAGGTGAACTTCGGTGCGTGATATGGAACGCTAGGGGCATTCCCCGAAAGCGTATCGAGTTTCACAATTTTCTGTTAAAGCAAGACATCGACGTTGCTTTCCTTTGTGAAACTCATCTCAAACCAAGCCAAGACTTCAAGCTACCTGGCTATTGTGTGTACCGTAAGGATCGAATGGCTTCAAATGCTGCAAGATGTGCTGCGATCATCATTAAGAAGGGAATTCAACACCAAGAATTAGTCTCCAAGTCTTATGCAGGTATGGAATCGGCCTCCATCTTTATCAATGACGTCTCCTGTGGTGAAGTGAAGTTCGTGGTGCTCTACAATTCACCTAAACATTATCTTGACATTAGTGAGCTTGATGAACTCTTCAGTGGTGACACTCCAGTCGTCCTAGCTGGTGACCTAAATGCCAAACACCCAAGCTGGAACTCCAGAACGCAGAATTACAACGGCATGATTCTCTATAGGTACATACAAGGTAGAGATGATATCATCGCTGCTGGACCTGTGGAGGACACCTACTACTGCGACCACTCCCCTAGTAGTGACGTTTTGGACATCTCGCTCTTGAAGGGTTTCTTCAAACCGTACAATATCTTCACGATTGATGACCTTTATTCTGACCACAAGCCTGTGGCGTTGAACTTTGACAATGTCGACATAAATTTCCGAGAGGAACTGATACATCATCAAGACTGGAAGCTCTACAAAGATATTCTTAAGGAATATGGCTGCCATTCCGACGTTGCTTACTGTACAGAGGACATCAATCAACGTGTTGAAGACATCACCAGATGTATTAACAGTGCCATAGAAGCTAGTAAGTATCCATCAGAAAATAAACCTCCTCATCGAATCCAACTCACTCCTGGAATCCAACGTCTAATTTCTGAAAGAAACAAGACTCGTAGACTATGGCAACGCTATCGTGAACCTTGGCTCAAAACCAAGTATAACAGGCTAGTGCGAAGAGTCCAAGAGGATATAAAAAAGCTTCGCGACGCTAGATGGCATGAGAAACTCAAAAGCTTGTCGGCTCGCGACAATTCCATTTGGGGTATGGTCAGAGCTTTACAGAAGAGGAAGAATGATACGCTTCCTCCACTACGTACTCCACAAAGTGACTATGTCCAAACTGATCAGGACAAGGCCCAAGTCATTGCTGATTCACTAGAAATGCAGTTTGTTACTCCCACCAATGATAAGCCCGAGAGCCAATTCATGTCTCAGCGTGTGGAAGAAGGTATTGTCAACTTTGGTGAAGTCCCGCAGCATTTAACGAAGTACAACATCGAGCCTGGAGAGATCGCCAACATCATAAGTAAACTGAAAAAGAAGAAGGCTCCAGGAAAGGACAAGGTGAGTAATAACGCCCTTACGAATCTCCCAAAGAACTGTATTGAATTTCTCACCAATATCATTAGCGATTGCTGGAAATTTTCTTTTTTCCCTGTGGCTTGGAAGAAATCTATTGTGTTGAGTATCCCCAAGCAGGGGCAAAATTCTGCAATTCCTGCGAGTTACCGACCTGTTAGCCTGCTACCCACGATGTCCAAGGTGTTGGAGAGAACGATCCTTGTCAGATTCCAAGATCACTGTCTAGCAAATGACCTTTTTCGGGAAGAGCAGTTTGGCTTTCGTGCTGTCCACTCTTGTCCGATGCAGATATGGAGGCTCGTTGAAGACCTGAGCACCCCCCTGAACCTATCCAGGTACTGCGGGGTGGTATTTCTCGATGTCAGTAAAGCTTTTGACCAAGTGTGGCCTGAGGGCCATGTCTACAAAATGATCAGAGACGGGTTCCCTGCCGATTTGATTTTGATGGTGAAATCCTTTCTTGACGGCAGATCCTATCAAGCCAAAGTTGGAGAAGATCTTTCCACACCCCGTGTTGTAAAGGCCGGTGTCCCTCAGGGTTCTGTCCTCGGGCCTGTGCTATTTAATTACTTTGTACATGATTTCCCGAAACCCGATAATTGTAATCTGTATTTTTATGCGGATGACACTGCCATTATGACATGGGCACACCAGCCAGCTCACGTTATCACTCGGCTGCAGAGCGCCTTGAAGCAGTTCGAAGATTGGTTTAACTGCTGGAAGTTGAACCTTAACGTCGGAAAGTGCAAGGCTTTGTACCTCAATAGGAAGCTCAAGCATCCCCCAGATTCTCTTGTTCTGTTCAATAAGAAACTGGACTGGGTGGACAACTACAAGTATCTGGTAGTTATCATTGACTCAAGACTCTCATGGAATCAGCATATGTCCTATGCTCTGAACAAAGCGAAGAGGGCTAAGTACAGTATCATAGTTCTCATGGGTCGCAACAGCGCCCTCAGCATTGACAACAAGCTACTTCTGTACAAATCGATTATCCGGACCATACTCCTCTATGGCATGCCTGCGTGGGCGACTATCTGTAAAAGCAGATGGAGTGAACTACAGTCATTCCAGAATGTTACCCTGAGGACCATTGCCCAGCTGGACAGAAGGACGGTGAAAAACCAATCCTTCCATTTGGATTTAAACATGGCCCATATCGGAAAGTTTATACAGGAGCTCCTTTTGCTTATGATACAGAAGATGAAGAATCACGACAATAAGCTTGTGAAAGGGATACTGAAGAACTCAATGAATATGAACTGGCATACGAAGTATCGTAAACCGAGGCACGTTCCTGACATCAATTTTGAAGATATTAGCAACGTCTCTTTCCCAGACTACTGGAAGATGTGATAATCTTATTTCTCTTATTTTTTTTTTTATTTCGTTTGTTTTTTTGTTTCTGACAATCGTCAATCTTATTTTCTTTTTTGTATAATATGGAAGACCGCTTGGGTTGGTAGGCTTCTTGACTACCTCAGTGTATTTCATTTGGAGTTTATTCTGGTTGGATGAGCTTTGTGAAAGCGCTGCTTTCGTCCCATCCTAACAAATGTACACTTCACTGTTCGATTGTCGATTGTGGATTGTCCTTGCCCTTTATCTGAACAGATTTGTCTGTTCTGATCAAAATCCTTGTGTAGGCTGAAGAAGGCAGCGTGGCTGCCGAAATGCGCATACGTCCGATTAAAAGTTTTATGTGGATCAGTAGTTTCCTGTTATCTTTATTGAATTCGTCCACAGTGTCCGGCTCCAGTTCTCTCTTAGTTATTTCAAAGCTAAACGAAAAATTAGAAAGTGAAACATTTCCTCAGTAGATTTCCAAAGGATAACATTCTTCGTAAAAAGTGGATACATATTTTATTACTGCAACAAAAATTATTTATTTATTCATTTATTTATTTAGAAAGGAAAGGATGAATTAACCCGCAGGTGCTGGTATGATCAAGAATGATCGACAGGTAGGCCACTGAGGGGCATCCAACATATAAATAAAATACAAATGCTAACTGGTTAATATGAGTCATGAAAATACAGACAACAATAAACTAAACATAACAACAATAAATACAGCAAAGTAATCAATAGCTGTAACAAAGTTCGTTAAATTAATAACAAATGTACTGTAACTACTATAAACTACATTACCAATTCGTTCTAACGAATTCAGTGTAGATAAGAACAGAAAATTGATCATAACAAAATCATATGCGAAAACCAGGGCCACGATTACGGACATAAAATAGGAACTGCTTATAAAATTTGCTAAAATTCATTTCAGAACGAAGACTAGGAGGTAAATGTGACCAAAACATGATGCCGACGTATGATAAACATCGTCAGCGATAATCGTGTATTGTTAAAGGAGGAATAATTTGATCTTCTAGTCTTGTAGTGTAGTGATGGTTTGTTGGATTACGATTCAACTCAAAAGTTGGTGAGGCAGACCACATTGAATTAATAATTTTATAAACAAAAAGACAGACACGTAAAAAATACAACTGAAAAATGGTTAATATACCAATTTCAGAAAATCTCGCTGTTACTGAAACAGTTTTCGGCGGTCTAAGGTATGATCTAACAAACCACTTTTGCAATTTCAATACTCTAGCGAGGTTTTGTTGAGTAGAAGAGCCCCAAAACACTACACAAAAGCAAAAGTATGAATAAATCCATGCATAATATAATTAAAAGATAATTTTACTTGGTAAGTATCGCAGACGAGAAATATGACCCTGCCTTCTGTTCAGTTTAGATAGTAAAAGATCAATATGTAGATCCCAAGTAAGATCCCGAGTGATAGATACTCCTAGATAAGTAAAAAAAGTCACAGTTTGTAAAAGTTGGTTGTCATACATTAATGAGAGTACATTAGGTACACCTTTTCTATTCCGCTGATAAAAAGACATCGCTTTGGTTTTATTGACGTTCACGTGCAAAGAATTGTAGTTCGCCCACAACTTCAAATCCACAAGCGCATTATTAAGTAATACTAGCAAATCAGAATTTAGGGGTCGCAGGTAAAAATGTGACGTCATCAGCGTAAAGTATAATCTTTAAAGTGGATTGTGGTTTTATATATTTAACAATGTCATTAATAAATAGACAAAATAATAAGGGTGATAAAATACAAGTGGGAAATACAAATCACATGATTCATTGCAGGATAAAGCACCTTTAACGTGGTTCCTGCAGCGTTCATGTAACGAGCTGCATTGGTTAACAATAACACGAAGTCGTCTCTCGCAATTTCGTAATCTTTCAATACGACATCCACAAGGCGCACTACATACTGGTGGTCAATGTTCTCATGGCAAACTCTGCAGTCAACTAAGTAGGTGGTGGTGGGATTGTCTGCAGTTCCTAGTAGTGAGCTGAAGTATTTTTTGCCTCCAACATCACTTTCGTCTGTAACGAAGAAAACCTTATTGGCAACTTCCTTTTTGATTCGTAATATTTCTTCGTTTGCAAGTACAGCCACACGTGATCGAAGTGTTGTTTCTGAAGGAAGAACATGGTCCATAGAAGTGAAGAGCTCTTTCATTTTCTTATTTCGCACTTTGCATAAGGGTATATCGGCTGATAAAAAAGCCAAAACAATTTTGTCTGAAAAATCATGCTGAGAATCGGTTATAAAAGACTGTCGCATAGCCTTTGAAGTAGACCTGTCTAAACCTGACTGATGTTTAGCAGTTGTACGATGTTTCACAATGGTCGACCTGCGTTCATGGCACACAAGCGTTCCACATATTTTGCACAACAGTTCATTTCGTGGGGTTACCTGGAACTCGTTCCCAAACTCAGTAACATACAACCGCACTTTAGCGACGTTGCTTTTGGCGACTTTAGGCATATTAGCACTCCACAGCTCTACAGTAAACAACGTAAGGTAGCAGCAAAACGATCTTAGGCAAAAGTTAATCTATTGCTCGTCACTCATTCCATGGTTTAAGTCAGAGTCAATGAAAGGATAGTTACTTCTTCTCCTGTCATCGTGTAGTCCGTGGTC
>JAHWFO010014698.1:0-15090 GCA_023313115.1 Rhysida immarginata
AAAATTAATAGACCATAAAATAATGGAAAAAGGCCATTTCAAGCATATTATCACGTTTTCACTTTGAAACTTTTGTAGATATTTGACAGCTTGTAACATGAACATAAGTGTGAACCCCAAAATGAAAATCACAGGCTTTACTAAGCATCAGTAGGAGTATTCAAGATAAAAATTTCAATTTTTTAGCAGATCCCCTTTTCTGATATTTGACCTTGAAATTCACAAATTTTTGAAATTTTCCAATTTCAGACCTAAAAATCAACCAGAAGGGCTGTTAATCCAAGATTTATTAGGGGCTGTAGATAAAAAAAAACAAAAAATTGTTTTGGGCAGGCCACTAGCAAGGTAACCTCTGGTGAAAGTACGAAAAATTAACTAAATGTTCGAGCAACCACTTAATATAAAATTGGGTGATTTCACATGGAATGACCCCCCTTTTTACTCAGTTATACAATGTAATATTGAAGACAAATGAATGGCCGGAGCAGATGAAAATGTCAAAGGTTAGACCAATCTATAAGAATGGTAAAAAGACAGATTTAAATAATTATCGACAAATATCTATACTTTCTATTATTACAAAAATTTTTGGACATTGGATTAAAATAAAACTGGAGGAATTTTGGGAAAAGAACAATATTTTTGGTAAAGAAATATATGGATATAGAAAAAAAATGTCAATCCAAAGTTTATTAATGGAATTGACACAAAAATTAAACAAATCCTTTCATCATGGTGTTAATTCAACAGTTATTTTTATGGATTTAAATAAAGCCTATGATTTGGTGAATCGTGATATTTTGTTTTTAAAATTAGAACAATATGGTATAAGAGGACAATGCTTAAATTTGTTGAAAGAAATGTATACCAATAGAATGCAAAAGGTAAATGATTCTGAAAGTTCAGTTTTTGAAATCACAAATGGTATTCCTCAAGGGTCAATATTAAGTTCCATAATGTTTAACATTTTTATAAATGATCTACCCAATTATGTCCCAAATGCACAATTTTATATGTATGCAGATGATGTTGCTTTACTAACTATTGCATAAAAATGAAGAAAAAGTTTTAAGAGATACACAGAAAAATTTAGCTTTAACAATTAAATGGATAAAAAATAATAAGATGAGTTTAAATCTGAATAAAACACATTTAATGAAATTTATAATTCCACATAAACAATATGATAATTTCTTGACACAAAAGTTTTTTTTCATAAAATGGAGTGTATGGAGAACATGGAGAATTGGAAAGATAATTGCTTATGTAAATGTCCAAAAATCCAAGAAGTTAAAAACATAAAATATTTAGGATTAGATATCGATGCCAATCTATCATGGCATATTCACATTAATAATTTGGTGTCAAAATTATGTCCAATCTTATAAGATGGCATATTCACATCTTATATTTGATGTTTTTTGTTAAATTTTACTGTCCTTTAAGGGTTAGAAAATTATTATATCATACACACTTTGAATCAAGAATACGCTATGGTCTGTTGGTTTATCATCATGGAACACAATTTTCAAACGTAAAAGACTTGCAAGATAGAATTATAAAATCAATGGTTGCTGGAACTCATTTGGAAAAACACAGCTTATTAAATACTTATAAAAAATTAGAATACAAAAAGTTACAAATTTGATAGAGTATTTGATAATAATAGAAAAAATTTTTTCAAAAAAATATTTAGTTAAAAGAGAAACTCAATATGGTTTAAGAAGACAATACAGTTATGTAGTACCAAAAATCTTTAACTTATATGGTGCAAGAGAAAAAGAATATTACGTCCCACATATTTTTAACAAACTCCCAACATGGATATTACGTTTAATCACATAAAAAGTATTAAAAAATTGTTTATTAATTTGGAAAAATTATTTGTAAGTATTATAATTATTATTGTTGTTATTTGTGAACTTTATTTGTATTTTATATAAAGTTGAAATTGTTTTTGTATATATTTAAGTTTTTTGTTCTTGATTATGAAATTTTTTATCCCTACAATTCCATACAAGCTTTATAGTAGGCTTTGGGATTTGGGATGTATATATGAATTGATGAATTGTATAAAATTTTAAATAAATAAATAAATTATTATTAAAAAAAAAATTATTTATTTAGAAGCACTCCCTGCGAGTATTACATCATAAATTCACTGAGTTTAGAACAACAATGAGGTTCACAATGGTTATATCAAGAAAGTAGAAAGTTTTTTCGGTTTTTTAAAATATATGATTTTAAGACCATTATTTAAATGTGTGCAATTATGAATACATTTATAACGAGAACAAACAAAGATGTGACTTCGCACATAATATGGCAAGTCATTCCAAAATTTAAAAGTGTTATAAGGATACATTCTGCGTTTAAAATTAGATAGCATGGGAGTGACAAATTTAAATCGTGAGGTTGACGAATATCTATAGAGCTATTAAAATACTGTATGATAAAATGATTAGGGACTTCGTGATTACGTAAAGAGTTGGCCAACGATTTCAATCTACAATAAATAACAAGGGACATAGATTTTGCCTCAGTTCCCTAGAATGAGAATAATTAATATACGAGGGTGGGCTGAAAAGTAATGCCTCCATGGCTGTAACTTTTTTATTTTTTAACCGATTTTCAAAATTCTTTTTGTATCTGATCCTTTATGTAATGCACTATTCACTTTTCGACATAGTCCCCATCCCTTTCCACGCATTGTACCAACGCGTGACTAGTCGGGTGAACCCGTCGGAGAGGAATTCCGGGGTTGTTGTCCACATCAAACCGAATGGCAGGTTTCACCTCGTCGTCAGAACGCAACTCATGCCCCTTATGGTGCTCTTTCCTCTTTGGGAAGTGGTGAAAGTCGCAAGGTGCAAAGTCTTTCATTTTTGAACTGCAGTTTTTCATCTTTGAACTGTATGCACTGCAACCCCCTCTGATGTGTGGCGATCGTGTGCGGACGGGCGTTATCGTGCTGCAGAAGAGGATCCAAAGCTGCCATTCAATCCTCGTGTCGACGACAACCGACACGAGGATGTTTCTGTTTTCTTTTTATTGATGTTTCTGTTTTCTCTTTATTAGGTGTACCATTTTTTATCATGTCCTTCTTTCTTTTTTATTTATTAATTTTTTTTTTCTTTTCCTAGGGGCTACCACGTTAAGCACATGCTTTTTGTAGCCACCTTTTTCAACTGTTCATTAATAATTTTTATTCTTTTGTTTGTTTTGATGTTCATTGAAATAAATTTATTATTATTATTATTATTATTATTATTATTATTATTATATTATTAACTTCAGTTTTATCAAAATCTACGATTCAGGTTTATTCGGTGGTATTGTCAGATCTGTACTTCTATAACCATTATATTGACATATTTTATGGTGAAAAACCTTTATTTAAGGCCTCACAAATGAAAAGTCAAAAACAAATCGTGGTGAAGACATTGATAGTTTTAACTAACAAAACTATAAAAAACAATATAAAACTGCTTGGATAACTACTTGCATCCTTGTATCAACCTTACAATGACGTCTTGAGGGATGTCGTTCCATTTTTTCTCTATTGCCATTTCTAGCTCTGCAAGGTTTGAAGGAGCAGGAACCCTGCATTCTAATTTGTCCCAAAGATAGTTTTAAATGTAGGTTTCTTATATTAAAAAAAAACTGAAATTGTACTTTAAAGTTGCAAGTGGCTCGGTTTATTTGCCGGTGTATTTAGTGCATTTTGAGTTTCAGATGTTGTCGGTACAGGATTGATTCCTGTCCAGTAATGTCTGAAGATCTTAGATTTGTAAGGTCCAAGATAAAATTATAGATAAAATTCAGAATGTGTTGGTAGGAAATTTGCTCATAATATCTGAAAACTTGTTATAATTGTGAAGATTTATTTGGAAATAATTTGTTTGATGCAGCTGTGCTTACTGTATAGGAGTGTGACAGTTTTTATTTGCTTGTTTTGATTTTCTATGTTTGAAAATATTTTTGTAATAAAAATGTGTGAAATATTTTTAAATAGTTTATATTCCAGACGTTACAATACTTTGAAAATATTACTATGTTTCATAGCTAACAAAGCATTGTGCTTAGAGACGTTGCGATACTCTTTCCTAGACGATATTCAGCATCAATATCAAACTTATAGCAAAGTATCGATATCCCGATATTATCGAAAAGAAAGTATCGATACTTTGAGTAGCATATCGTTCGATAGTCTTATTAACAGGGTTCGCGCTTACTCGCAATTTACGCGTCAAATGGGCATTTTTGCTAAAAATTGACTCGTGATTTTTTGACCAGCGAGTCAAAATTGACTTGTTAAATTTTGAATAGCATCAGCCCATATCTTTCTCACCACGTTAACCTCACTTCATTTTGTCACATGCGGTTTTGTTTAAATATCTAATTAATTATAACAGTAACTATAGAGATTGTGGATGCATGTAAAAATATGGAAATTAAAAATATTCTAAATTATAACTCGCATCTTCTGAAATTTGACTCGCAGTTTTCAGATGTGGGAGTCAAATTGACTCCTATATATTTTGTCTTAGCGCGAACCCTGTTATAAAGCATGGATTTCAAGCAATATTGAACTTTATACAGGTTGTTTCTGAATGGCCTGTACAAATTTTCAGGATATGTGCTGGGGACCAAAACAAGCACAAAATGTCATATGAGCAATGAGTCGAAAACGCGTCGTTCTAGAGTTATATTGGTTTGAAGGTGTCCTGCAGTAGACGAAATTAACACGATTAAAGGCTATAGGTGTTGCCAATTGTGTGATTTATTAAGTTGTGGAATGATTTATTGGTTTCACAATGTCCGTCAGTCTGTCCCCTTCATATTTTCTACATTTTTTGACGCAGAAAGTTGAAATTTCCGAACATAGCTTACCATAGCAATGTTCTCCTTCATAATTTAATTTGGTTTTGATTAGCCCACTGGGTTCAGAATTACGGGGGTGGGAGTTAGAGGGGATCAAAAGGTCTACATTTACCAGAGTGAAATTCGGTATGCAGATTACTATGAAGTTTGGGACAAACTGTCCCAGTAGATTCGGAGTTGTGGGGTGGCAGTCATTTGGTCTTTAGAAATATGGCAACATAATTCATATAACTAGGATCCCCCAATGATCGAAATTCGATCACATTTCTGAGAAAAAAAATATATGTGTAATTGTTCTAGCCTCAATTTTGCTTATTAATAAACTTTGAAGAATGAAAAATAGATAACACAATAAATATCCAAAATGCTTTGCATGACAATTCTGACACTCCCGATTCATTTCATTGCAATGATAACTTTGAAAATTTCTCGGAATAATATTTAAAGCAATCTAAACGTATCTTTTAATATATCTATCGAATTATTATCTAAATATAATGTTTATATTTAAGCTAAATTGTCCCTCCCTATCTCTGCGTCTCTCTCCCCCGTTTCACTGTGGTAAATTAAGGTGTTTCGGACCAAAAATCGATAACTTTTTTGTTACTAAAGAAAGAGTGTTAACAAAATTTTTTAAAAAAAAATAAAAATCAAAAATTTGAAATTGGTATTTATTTTATTTTTAACTAAAAATATTATTTTCAAAATGTATGAAAAAACCTTAAAATAGCTTAGAAAACGACGAAAAATACATAAAATGCTTACCTACTAAGTATAGAAATATTTTGAATAGTTGGTTAATAACAATTTTTAAGCAGTTGTTTCTATGGAATAATGTATAGGTACATTAAAGCTACTATATTATACTTGGGGACCTTCAGGTTCTGAAATCAGTTCGATGACTTTCAACAGCTGCAGAGTATTTGTTATATGGTTTTCTAATGCTTTCAAATAAACATCAACAATGATTTGAGTTAATTTGATATTAATTATTAAAAAAAAAACAAAAAACAATAAAGGCAATGCTACATGCGTTGACAAATATGGTGCACAACCTGTTCCTTAATGCTACCTTTTTTGAAATGCTTTTTACCTGTGTTAACGTGTACAAATATGCAAACAAAATATATTTTCTGATTAAAAAATTTGGGGGATTTAAAAGTGAAGATAAAGGGGTAAAACCACATGACCTCAGGACTTCTGCTAATTTCCTATACCTTCCGCGGGGGGGAGGGGCCCCCGATAATTTCTTGTTTCTACAATATAACAAAAATTACATTTGCTATAGTAAATTAAATAAAAAATAAAAACTCTTTAACCACAATAAATATAAGAAAAGAAAAATACAACCTGGAAGCACTTTTCGAAAGCAAGGCTTTCATCATTCGGCAGGTACCAAGGAGAACACGAGGAAAACCAAAGTGAACTGAATTAAGAACAATCGACAATCGAACAGTGCAGGTAAAACGAAACGAGTGGTACGAAAGCAACACTTTCACTGCCATACTCGTCCAGAAAGTAACCACGGGAAGTACACTGAACTAGGCGAGAAGCCAGATGAAACCTAGTTAAGTCATCCAGAGGATAAGATGGAGTCCTTTCCTATCAGGACGATAGTGTTGATTGTTGATTGATGAGGGACACGAGGAGCTAGGAGATCCAATATTCGGGAGATATCGCCTTTTGGATGTCCAGGAGGTGACGCGGCCTGCGATGTCTAAGAAGTTTTCTGAAGGTAAGCGGGTGCTCAAGAATACCTGCAACCAGAGGAATTGGGATGGTCCTTCATCTTCGGAAGCAGCTTTTTCATCAATTCCTGGACGTGATTCCCAATGGGAGGTATCCTAAAATCGTCGGCAATAGAAGTATTTGTTGCAACTCTCCTGTCAAGTTGAGCAATGGTCCTCAAGGTAACGTTTTGGAAAGTTTGGAGAATTAAGAACGGAAAAAATCGATTTATATAGCGAGCTGAGACCACGAACGAACCAATCAAATTTAGTTTAATCAAAATGCTATAGTAAATGATCAAATTGGCCTCCGTTAGATTACAAGGATGGATTGGCGAACATGTTCGAAATAACAGGTATATGGCAGACAATGTCCCAACTACCCAGGATCCGCTGATGAGGAATTGCAACATCTGGTAATGGGGCAGAATAATCAGCCGTTTTCAAATACCCCAGAAGAAGAAGTCCAGTGGGTTCATGTCAGGAGAACATAATTTTCTTCAGATGTTTCTTTGAATTGCCGTAACTCTTCTACTACAAGACACCTTCAAACCATTATACTATAGAAAGAAGCATCTTCGACCCCATGTTCATATGACATTTTCTGCTTGTTTTGGTCTCTGGAACATATCCTGAAAGTTTGTTCACACAAGACTACAAGCGACAGCTTACAATAAAGAAAAGCTGTTTATTATTATTGTTGCAAAGAATATGATTAATTTCTAAATTGGTGGCAAGGCCTACGTGAATTAAACCTCTTAATCCATGTAGGCTTTGAATCCTTGGGGATGGTAAGGAGTACAGAGTGAGAGCTTCGAGTTCACATAAGGCCGCGTACAGAGTGAGAGCTTCGAGTCAAAAAGCGAGTTCTGAACAAGGAAGTAAGGAGAGGAAATTATAAAGGGTGATCGAATTCTGAATAGGGATTAACTCCGTTATCCATTGTTTGAGTCCTATAGAAATTTCACTTCTTGACTCGACGTTCTCATTATGTAAGGAGTGGGACCGTCATTGAGCTCGGCAGATGGAAAAGGTGGTATGAAACCTTAATAGGCATAAGCATAAAAATATATTTATAAAATTTAAAAAATCGTACCGATACTCATATTTTTTTTTCGATACCACGATATTATCGAATAACCGATATCGATACCGCCAATATCGAAAGAAAATTATCGATACTTACTCATATCAGTAGTATCGCAACGTCCCTAATTGTGCTGCTAGCTATTAACTATAATAATAAATTTCTTAATAGCCATAATAATGATGATTAAATATAATGTAAGATGAAGTGGGATAAATATGTTGTAATGGGACAAATGTGTTAATGAGTGACCAATTCTAGATGATACAAAATTAATAGTCATCTATGTGTAAACTGTGCCTTATACTGCCACTTGCTCATACTTCATCTGTTGTTGCCAACATCAGATCTACTCTACCTCTTATTACCCCAATTCACCTTACATCATAAATGCTGTTTTTATCATTGAATAAAATCTTAAGTTTTTAAAGTAAAATGTTATCATTCAATCAAACCTGCACGAAACAAAACTGGTAATAATCAACATCGGTAAGTGCAATAGTTTTATTTTGTTATTAATACTTGTATAAAGTTGCACCTTTACAATTTTTGTCTTTTTTAACATTATATATTACTTAGTAACATTAAATTATATTAAGTAGGACTTAAATCCTTTGATTTGTTGGAACCAAGTTTATTATAAGCTGAGAAATAAGTGTATGTACCAGTATATATTAAAGATGTCTTAATAGCAAATCTTAAGAATAAGAGTTCATACATAGCAAATATAAGATACACAACATTACAAAAGCTTACAATTGCACATAGGTAGCTGTGTGGACTCTGAAGACCTTATACATACCCCTTGCATTATCGTATTGCTGTAATTTGCTTGTGCTGTAGGTAAATTCAGAACTTTCATAATAGATGATACTATTATGACAAATAGTGAATCTGTGTGAATACTTGTCATGTGAATCTGTGTGTTTACTCTAAGTAATGAGTGTAATTTATCTAGCTCGTTTTTCTCGCACAAGTCTTTGAAACTTAATCATTCTTGTTCTCTTGCGGTAAGAATATTGTCATTGCTTCAATTGAACCTATTGTGTCTGTTACAATTATTATTCCGTAAGTCTATTTTACTTTAATTTCGCTGATTGACTTCTCGTTTTATTTAAATTCTCTTAAAAGGGGAGGGGGGAGCAATTTTGCTCACGAAACTCAACTGCAATGGCCGATCGTAACGTTTTTTAGCGGGAACTTTCTAAGCCAATGAAAGCAGTTCTTATCTGGAAGACCTATTTGAAAGCGAGAGGTTGATTGGTGATGGCTCTCCCACGTGGTTATTTTTAAATTGGCTATTTAAGTGAAAACACTAGCGGTTAAAACCCAACGCATCCCATCGCTTCAGCGCATGCGCGTTTAGGGTGTTGCTAAAAGGTGAAATAGTAGCATACACACACGATGATTCTGCGGCGATTTTAGCAGTGAGAAAGCAGAATCTTTCTCACGTAGAAGTTTACAATACATGTATTTTTTCTTTCTTAAATTATCTTTTTATACGAGTATCGTTTTTGTTTTGTTTTTTTTTCATTATAAATTTTCTACTCCATTTATAAAAATCAATCACTTAAAAAATGTAATAAAATCAATAACATATTCAGAAATAAATTAAATTAAAATAAATAACAACAACTTAAAAAGTTAAAGAAATCATGACCATTTCAAAATTCCTTTTGAAATAAATTATCTTTGATGTTAGAATGATATCACAAAACTTTGTATAACCATAGAGACTCTCTTGTATACGCTATGGTAAAATTAAATAATTTTCTATTGTTTAAATAAGTTATATTTTACCAATTGACCAACTTCTTTTTATTTTATTTTATTTTTAATTTTGTATAATTATTTATCCATTAACTCGGCATTCCAATAAAAGGCAAGAATGCCTTCTGAAATGCCAATCATTTTATGTTTCATCGATGAAAATAAAGAAATAAATAAAATAAAATTTTGTAAAGGTTTTTATTAAATTACAAGAGTATATAGCAGACGTGGGCAAATGAGACTTATGTACGGCTCCCATTGAAAATTTAAACCTGTTTTTTTCAGAAACTTTTTAACTGAATCTTATAAAATTGACTAAGTAACTAATATTTTGCTTTTTGAGATGGTGTATTTAAGACTATGTAACTAAAGTGTGGCTCTTTATAATATGAAAAACTGGAATGCGGCTCTCATTGATCTCAAGCGCGCCCAACCCTGGTATATAGATTACTCTTATGGTCAATTTAAGAGTATTAACCTAACCTATCCTTAAATTAATAATTTCAGAAACTAGTAGAGTAACACCGCCCCCTCCCCCTTAACATTGACATTCCCATCGTTACACGAATAATGTTGTCAAATTATTATTTCAATGTCAAATTCTCTTGATATCTTGAAATGCAGTTTTATTAAATTTACTCATGAATTGACCTTAAGAGTATTCTATATACTGTTATAATGTAATAAAAACCTTTACAACTCTTTAAATTTATTTATTTCTTTATTTTTATTGATGAAAAAAAATTTGAAATGGAATGATTTCTTTAATTTTTTAAGTTGTTGTTATTTATTTTAACTTAATTTATTTCTGAATCAAATGATCTTGATTTTATTATTAATTTTTAAATGCAGTAGAAAATTTATAACAAAAAAAACCCCAATTAATTTAAGAAAGAGAAAATACTGTAAACTTTTAAGTGAGAAGGGGTTGCTTTCCCGCTGCTAAAATCACCACAGAATCATCACCTTTTAGCAACACCGTAAATGCGCATGCGCTGAAGCGATGGGATGCGTTGGGTTTTAACCGCTAGTGTGAAAACAAGCGTGCAATTTTTATCTTCTCTTGTCTACTTGACTCTGCTATATAGAGTAGGATGTGTTTTTTTTTGTCTCTCCGGCTCGGGAGGTTATTCTCCCGGAGCCCAGCTTGTTCAATGGCGATAGGCCTCACTGTCTACGTTGGGAACGATCAACCTCCGTTTGTTGTGCTGCCCAACTCAGGCATGTCTCGACAGCGGACATGATCAACGAAACAAGGCTTAAATAGGAGTTTGAAAACGAATGCTCTTCATAACCAGTAAGCAAAGACAGCGATGCAACAGCCGATCAGGACGAACCCAGAGAGGATGAGAGCTGAGTAGCCAGCGGCGATGGTGTGGTGGCGAGGAGGATCACGAAACTCACCCGGCGTAGGTGGAGTGGGACAGCGGCATCTCGGTGGGATTGCCTCGGGGAATCATCCGCGGGCCGTGCGGAGATCAGAGGCGGGTATGACCGGATGCGCTGCCACTGTTACACCGAGGAATGGCTTCGGAGTGCGAAAGCGGAAGAACGACCATCGTTGGCGGCAACAAGGCAAACTGTCGTGAATCAAAGGAAACATCAACACATTGGACAACTCATGGTGTTTTCAAGTACTGAAAATTCTACAGCTAAGTAATATGTGCGAACTGTGTGAACATTTAATTCAGTGCTAATTCGGTTAACTTTTCAATTATTCATTTAAAATTAAAATTAGAAATGGGAGAGCCTTTTACTTGCTTAACTTTTATTGATTGCTCATTTACTGAATTTAGCCTAATGTAACATTATTTATCTTACTAATACATAACTGATTTGCTTGCATTTTCTTTATTCAATAAAGATTCATTCGTTTGTTTACCTTAAAACTTGCATTCTTTCATTCATCTTAATTACACTGGGATTCATTACAGGTTATCCTTTAGAGAGTGGGTCTGAATATCGAATTTTAATATGTTGTTTAAATAAAATGGAGTTATTGCGGACACAAATTATTCATGAATTTTTCACTATACGATAATGGTTGGAGACTGGTAGATTTACCCTGTCGTAGTTTACAATAACATCGGTTGTTCTGTGTTGACGTTGCTGGAACCACATTGTTTGTGCGACCAGTGGCATCACATAAGAACCCGCTATGTTACAATAGTATGTGGGAATTTTAATCCAGATAGGTCAATTTTTTCCTAATTTCACCAATCATACAAATTTGTATGGGATCGTAAGTTTTTGTTTTCAACAATTGCGAAATCCCACGTGCAAATGAGACGTTCTCATTTCCGGTTTGCGCTAAGGATTGTGGGATACTGAGGTGAAAACACATTGAGAATTTCATGGTGTTCTATGCGAATTCTTTGTTGTTTACGATCTGTTTTCAGTCCGTTTATATATTTTAAAAGTCCGTTTGGACCTTCGGTCATTAAGAGGACGTATATAAGGATAAATTAATTCATCTTAGTTGATCAAATCGTATTTTTGTTAGCTATAGTGACCGACCTAAAAATATATTTCTGTGCAGCAGTTGAAACGTGTTATAAAGAATGGGTAAACCTCAGTGGCAGTGTTGCCAGGTTTTTACCAGGCCAGACTACTAGAATTGATCGTCGATCCTACTATATACTACCACGTGGTGTCGGAATCCTACTAAAATATATACTAGAAAAATTGTAGTAAAAATATTTTCTTCCTCTACATTACGAAGCGAAATATCAACAGGGACGTTGGAAGCATCCTTGGGCACTAGTACATGCTTGTCACTATTTTAGTTGCGAACATTACGTTAGAAACTGTTTTAAAGTCACATCTTTGCACTTGGACACTTTTGGTCTGAACTCGGATGCAGAAGCACTTAAAGCTCCCCATTTTACTTTATCCGTGCTCCTTATCCAGAGCTTTAGAAGCACTGTTTGCCAAGCACGGTGCTGCCACCAGGAGATGTCGATTTTTCCCGCAAGTAGGCGTCCTGATTTCCCACCACCATCATAAACATCGATATCAAAATCACGATGCAGGGGTATCGATTAAAGCCATTTAAAGAAAAAATTGAAAGGCTTTTCCTCACACAACACATCCACAGAGTGTCCCAAACTGATGTATCCACTCTTTGAAACGTTATAGCTCAGCAATGAAATGAGATAGAAATTCTAAGAAATATATGGTTTGTTGTGTATGATTCAGACTAGAGCACTGTATTAGGAGAGTATGGACATGCTTTACCTCGCCGCTTTGAAATCTGATTGGTTCTTATGCCGCACCTGACATCCGCCTCCATTTTGGTGCCCTGACTAACGTTCATAACATAGAGCAGTCATTGGAGGTGTGCGATGGTTTAAAAACCACCATCGGTGGCATGAACCATCATCGAAACAATCGATGGTTCTTTTAATTTTTTTATCTCAATAAAATAGCATAAAATCACATAGATAAATCTTAGACTACAACAGACATTTTATTACTGATAATTTGACAAATGTAAAAGTTGGGTTTAACAAAATTTATGCAAGACATTCAAAGGCATCGATTGTAAAACCAACAATTTCTCCAAATGCTGTGGACTTAACATGGTCCTTTTTTTTTCCAATGGTGCAACCTGCTTTTGAAAAAAGTCTTTCTGCAGCCACAGATGTTGCTGGTGGCGTTAAAAATCTCTGGGCCAACATTCTAAATGCAATATTATTTCCGTGCATCATCTTCCATGCATGCAGTGGATTAGTATTATGAGGAGTCAGACTGAGTCAGTCAGTGGCGATTCAAGGTAAAATGACAGACTTGCGTGCAAGCCATTGCTGCTGTGAGACGAAGCAGTTTTCATAGCTACTAATTTATTTTAGTATAATTCGCATCATAAAATAAAAAACAATAATTACGTGCTAATAATCACCTGATAACTGCTACCGAAATGATAGAGAAGATAATCTTAAAAAAAATAAAGCACTAATGGGAGACCAGTGCCAAATCTCGAAACCGCATTGGTCGTCTCGTCTAGTGATTGACTGGTGATTTGACTTAACCAACCATTTACCATCGAAGTACAATCGAAATTTCCATCGATGGTTTGTAAACCACCATCGCTGGCAATCGGTGTTTTATAAAAATCGTTCGATGGTTGAAAACCATCGAAATTTCGATTGATCGACGAACAAAACCATCGATGGTTTTCGATGGATCGCACACCACTATACCTCGTCCAACAAGAGAAAAACAGGGCGTGTTTCCGGTCTGATATCGACTACTCACTCATCCGCAATGCTTTGTGGGATCTCTCCTTCAGCGGCTACACAAGTCAATCTGTAATGGCGTCGCCGTGCAACAGCTCTTCAGCCAAACAAGGAAAAACTATTCACAGCCAGGCTAGGGAGATTGTGTGGAACGTATTTTGCTACTTAAAAGGAAAACTGTTTTAAAAGCTCATCTGCCTTGATAGAAGAAACTTCCAAGGCAACGCAAGTTTCTTTTTCTTGCGTTCGAACAATTGTTCAAGAAGGAAACGAAGCGTCTTCATGCGAAGCTACCACCCCCTCTCCTCACTTTTCGACTCCTGGAAAGAAAAGGCCCAGGGAATGACTTTGACCTCTCGATTGCACGAGCATGTTTATCCGAAATACACTCAGAAGGTAATTATCCTACTCTGAAAAATGTGTACCAGAAATTTAGAGAAAAAACTGACTACGTCGGATCGAGAACTTCCTTCGCCACCATTATGCATGATAAATTGCATATGAAGTATGGCAAAATCAACCACCGTCAATTTTACATCGAGCGGACAGATGTTATCGCACAACGACGTCGTTTTTTAAGGCAAGTACAAATGCTACGCAGGGATCCCACACGTACTTTCATATATCTGGATGAAACGTGGGCTAATGCACACCATGGCCGTGAAAGACAGTGGCATCACGACGGGAAAAGCTGTGCTCAACCAGGGAGCTCGGAACCCTACCGCGGGCGTTTCATTCTTACGGGTAAAGCTCCCGTCTCATTCTTTTGCATGCTGGAAGCGATAAAGGGTTTGTGAACGACTGCTGTTTATTATTTCGGTCAAAAAATAAATCCGCAGATTACCATGACGAAATGAATGGGGATTGTTTTCATGAATGGTTTAGAACAAAACTGCTGCCAAATATTCCGAAAAATTCAGTAATCGTCATGGATAATGCCCCATATCACTCGGTGGAGAAGGCCAAAGCGCCGTGCAGCAATACAAGGAAATCAGATATGATAGTGGTTGGCCCTACGAGGAATACCTACCGAAGCAAAAATGTCAAAAGGTGAGCTGTACGATGTTATCAAACAACACAAAACAGCAAAGCGCTATGTTATAGATGAACTGGCTAGCGATGCCGGCCATTTAATGATAAGACTACCTCCTTATCACTGTGATCTCAATCCCATTGAACTTATTTGGGCACAGGTAAAAGAATATATACGGAAGAAGAATACAACTTTCAAGATTGCTGATGTTGAAAAACTAACGAGAACGGCAATTGATAATGTAACTCCTGAAAATTGGAGAAAAGCGATAGAACACGTTTTGCGTGTGGAGAACGATATTGGGAAGCGGAGCCTTTAATAATTCATGTTAATGGAGAAGACAGCAACAGT
>JAHWFO010014704.1:0-14629 GCA_023313115.1 Rhysida immarginata
AGGCCTTCTCTCTAGGGGAGCATTTACTTCTGAAATAGCAGGTAGCGTCACCAGTACCCGGAAGTGATGAAAGAAGCACACTACAAGCACTCAAGAATAGTATACGACTTCCAGCTTTCTATCATGGCCTTCTAGATACTACCAGGCCTGAACATGGAAAAGATAAAACATTATTACATCAAAACTGGTGCTATTACAGAAGTTAGTTCAACGTCACAATCTTAGTGCTTCAACAATACAGAATTAACGTCATGTTCAGGCCTGGTAATTTCTAGGAGGCCGTGTTTCTATACGCTTCCAAGGAGGGCGTATCTAATTAAATTTCTGATTTCAATTGTTACACATTGTTGCTAAGTAATATTAACAATGTCTAACAATCGAAATTAGAAATGTATTTCGATATGCCCAGTTTTCTTTCGTTGGACAAAGTATAGGCTTCTAGCTGAAAAGTATCTGCATCGCTATCACGATTTTCTATGATGGCGTCTTGTAAACAAAAAACAATTTCATATATGGAGGCTGCCATCTTTGAAATCGCTCGTGCCATAAACTACAACAATAAAAGAAATACTGACGTTTCTTCTATTGTTATAGGCTATCCCCGTACTAGCTAGATAAAAAACTGGCGTTTCTGGCACGCTAGCAGTAGAAAAGTATATACAACTAGGGTGCGCTAATAGCTGAAAGGTATACGCCTCAAGCTAAGCACTGTATAAAGAAGGTATGGATATCTCGTGCCAGACAGTTATTTTGATGCCTATTTCAATACGTTGATTGCTTCTTTTTTGAAGAAAATTCAAACTTTCAGATTGAATAATTCCTGTTTGACAAAAATTAGAGAGGACTGTGCCTCTGACGTTTGATGCTGCAAAGAAGATGCAGTCGTTGTATCGAATTAGGCATCAAAATGGCTGCCTGGCACGAATTTTCCATACTTTCTTTATACAGTGCTTTACCTCAAGCGCGCTTCTAACGCCACTAGCTGAAAAGTATAAGCACCCTAGGGATGCGTTCACCTATTCGCTCGGAGTCATGCTCCGGTCAACGTGAACAGAGTACTAACATCATAGTAATCCAAGACTTTGATCGTTATAATCCTTTGTGAGCAGTATTGCCAATTTAGCCTTTTTTATGCGCTTGTCTTAATAAAAATTAAAAATGCACTTCAACTCTCTACCATTCGTTTACACGTCTTCAATTCTCTTCAAAAACTCTCATCATTATTCATTAGTGAACTTATTATTTAGTCGTATTATTTAATATTTTATCTTCTCCATTTATAAATGAGTATAAAATCATTCATTAATAAACAACATATTTTACTACTTCGCTAATTAATGTATACTGAACAAAACAATGAAAAAAGAGCTTTAAAACTGGACACACCCCTGCTAAATTTTTTCCCTCTTCGAAAAGCATGAGCATTGCCCATGGCACTGTTGGTTAGGGGACTCTTTATTATAGAAAAAAAGTTCTGGTCAGATTGTAATTTACCATAGTGGAGGCTAAAGCGGCCTCGGGATCACGAGGCCCTGGGCCCATGCGTAAAAATGGTACTGAGATTGAGCACATAAAACTTAATAATTATGCTGAATGAATTGTCTAGAATCAAATTTTCGATCCATTGAAGATAAATTTTCGTTTGTATGGTGCCAAGCCTACAAAAATGGAAGGCTAAACAATCATAGTAGGCTATGATCGTGAACTTTCGAAAGACAGAGGCGGTCATGTTGATAGTTAAACAACGTATGCGCCGGCTTGAAGAAATAAAGTCTTCTCTTCTCTTGCTTGTTGCCTCGGCTCTTAACAAGCATGCTCGCAAACGTTATCTCATTGTAAAAAAATTAATCGTCGTTGAAATCGCATCTTTGTTGGCACTCTTCATTATTGCGTCAAATTTCTCATTAAAAGTTTGACGTAGAATACACCTTACGTTTCGAGACTAGGATGCCACGCTTAAATCGTTGATGTCACGAAAAGTGTTAACCACGAATACATTAATAACGTCAAAACTATTAATGATAGAAAAATGATAGATATCGCATTCGATAGAGTATAGAACAAAGCCTTTTCTAGACCATCATCACTGATGTCGTGTTAACCTCATTGGCTGACGCATTCGCAGTGCAAAGTTGAGTCATAAAATCTGCTTTATGGCGGATAATAAATTATTCTAGCGCCGGCTTCCTTCGGGCTAACACAACGTTTGAGGTGTCATTTGTTTATCTTTCTGCGCTTTATAAAATGGCTTAGAATGTAAAACTCAATATTTAATAGTAACTATGAAATCGGCCCTCGAAGTGTAGAAATTTCGAAAAAAATTACAGAATTTCCAAATTTATGCCTAAAAAGGACAAGACAAATTATAGAAACCGTCACAGGAAAATAGACCGAGTTATAGGGAATCTAAAAAGACCCAGATGTCCGATGTTGAGCGTCAATGGGTTCAACAGTAACGCCTCAAAGATGAGGCGCCGCGCTGCCAAGATGAACTGCAGCTCGATAAAAATGCGCGAATAACTGAAAGTTCGATGCTAATAACATATCTGATGACATAAACGTATCAACATAAAGTGATAGAATTCAACTACTGAAACTCCATAACGAGCCATAACCGTCAAAATTAACAGCATCTTCATCAAATATCATTTAAGTAAGGTACAACATATATGCGAAAATTTGGGAGACTGAATTCATAAATGATGCTTTGAAATGGCAGCGATCACTAAACGTACAGCGAACATCAATTTAGGTGGAACGATCAAATGCAAACGTGAACAGTTCCCATTGTTGCCAACCGCTGAGATCACGGCATTTAAATACCAAGGTGCTACATTTCATCGTATCTTCTATGATTATGACATATCAAAATAAATTCAACTGTTAATGTTTGGATTGAATAGAGTAACCATAGATGGATTATTTTTACTAACTCAAAAGACTATGTAATTGCTATCTCACTCCAGATAGTCAAGCACCTTTGATGAAAAAGTTCAGAGACGAATACAAAAGATTGGAATCGTACATGCTGCTGACATTCACCAAATGCGTAAAAAATTTTCTTTTAAAAATACAAACAACCATAGTGTTAGCTACAACAAAGATGATGTTTTCATTGAACAACAGAATATTGTAAACGTTATAGTTACCAATCTCAATACACAGTATTTAGTAGCGTATGCAAAGTACTTATTACATCTGATTACTTGGCTATAAGTGAGACTTGGATGAATGCAGGTGAATCTTTACATATACAATGTCATATCACTGAATTATGTCCGCCCGATTAGTAATGGGAGTAGCCATCCATCGCCATTATAACTGCTGCTATGCGTCGTAGCATAGATGCAAGAAGTAGATCGTATTTGTCCGATTGTATGGCAGTCAATTCCGATTGAAGCGCCGTCCCCCGAGCTTCGAGAGTCATAGGTGGAGGGTCCAGCTGCCGGATATGGCGTTCAAGGTGCTCCTACAGATGTTCGATTGAATTGATGTCCGAGGATTTCGCGGACCAAGGGAGCACTCCAAAGTCAGTAGAGTATTCCTCGAAGTAATCCAGATGGAGACATGCCTTGTGGCAGGGTGCATTGTCCTGCTGGAACAGACCTTCACATTGGGGAAACATCGTGATCATGTACGGGTGCACCTTGTGGGCTACGATTGACATCGGCTCCCTCGGCCCGCTAATTCGCCGGACATTAATCCAATCGAACATCTGTGGGAGCCTTAAACGCCATGTAGGGCAGATGGACCCTCACCTATAACATTTGAAGCTCTGTGGACAGTGTTTCAATCGTAATTGACTATCATACCATCGGACATATATGGCCCACTTCTTGCGTTCATGCCACGACGCACTCCAGCAGCTATCATGGTGAAAGAACGGTCATAATTCTCATGATAACTGCTGGAGTGCGCCTAGCTGCTGGTCATACCATTACTAAGCGGGCGGTCATAATTCAGTGATATGACACTGTATATGTAAAAGTTTACCTGCATTCATCTAAGCATCACTTATAACCAAATAATCAGATGTAATATGTACTTTGCATGCGCTACTAAATACTGTGTATTGAGATTGGTAACTATAGCGTTTAAAATATTCTGTTGCTGAATGGAATCATCAATATTGTTGTAGCTAACGGTATCATTGTTTGTATTTTTAATAGAAAATTTTTTACGCGTTTGGTGAATGTTAGTAGCATGTGCGATTCCTATCTCTTGTATTCGTCTCTGAACTTTTTCATCGAATCTGCTTGACTATCTGCAGTGAGATAGCAATTACAGTAGTCTTTTCAGTTAGTTAAAAACAATCCCTCTACAGATACTTTATATAACCCAAACATTAAAAGCTGATTTTATTCATTTCGTACAGGATACGATTTCATAGAAGATACGATGAAATGTAGCACCTTGGGATTTAAGAGCCGTGATCTCAGCGGGTGGCACCAATGGGAACTGTTCACATTTACATTTGATCGCGAACCTAAATTGATGTTCGCTGTACGTTTAGTTATCGCTGTCCATTTCAAAGCATCATTATGAATTCAGCCCCAAATTTTTGCATATATGTCGCTCCTTACTTAAATCATATTTGATGAAGATGCTGTTAATGTGGACGGTTATGGCTCGATATGGACTTCCACTAGTTGAATTCTATCACTTCATGTTGATATGTTTATGTCATCAGATGTGTTATTGAGGTTTAACTTTCATTTATTGGTGCATTCGTATCGAGCTGTAGTTCATTTTAGCAGCGCGGCGTCTCATTTTTGGAGCGTTCCTGTTGAGCCACTGATGGACATCTGGGTTTTTTTGGATTCCCCATCTCCTGATCTATTTTCCTGTGACCGTTCATATAATTTTTCTCGTCTTTTCTAGACATAAATTTGGAAATGAATGGGTCGTTAGAAAATTCTTTTGTATTAAATTACTTGCCCTTCCGAATTCTAAACAAGAGAAAATGTTCAAAGAACTCATTTAAATTTTTAAATAGCTTTCCCTGTAATTTTTGCGAAATTTCTACACTTCGAGGGCCGATTTCTTAGATACTATTGAATATTGAGTTTTAAATTCTAAACCATTTTATAAAGCGCAGAAAGATAAACAAATGATACCTCAAACATTGTGTTAGCCCGAAGGAAGCCGGCGCTAAATTAATTTATTATCCGCCATAGTGCAGATTTTCTGACTCAACTTTGCGCTGCTATTAGCACATCAGTGATGGTCTATAACATGCTTTATTCTATACTCTATCGAATGCGATATGGATTATTCTTCTATCTTTAATAGTTTTCACGTTATTAAAGTTTTCGTGACCAACACTTTTCGTGACATCAACGATTTAAGCGTGGCATCCTAGTCTCGAAACGTAAGACGTATTCTACGTCAGAATGTTTTAAATTTCCCTTTAGAAGATGATAATAGTCGGGAAATCAACAATAATTTTTGTCTGCCTGAAATGACAATGGATATCAGCTAATTAAAGAGGTCATGTGCACTGGTCCACGAATTCATCTTCAATCAGGAAGCACGGCTTCATGCGCATTTACGATTCATTTTGAAAGCATTGCTCAAGCCAGAATATCTCAACTAAAGCTTTATATAAAGTTATTAAAATAAATCTCATTGTAGAATTCATCTACACAGTAGTAGTAGGTGAAGCATCAGATCTGAAAAGATTAGTTACTGCAAAAAAATAGCAGATGGCTATTGTTGTTTTTTTGATATCATGGACTACTCACTGAGTCCCAGTAGCTCTGTTGTTGGACTTAATAAAATTAAGCAAACCAAATTATTTATTTTTAAGACTAAATCCTAAACTTAATATTTATTTTTTTTGAAAAGTAAAAAACGGAAAAACGAAGATTTCAGGCAGAAACGTTGATTGGTGAAGCTAATAGTTTTAGATCAAAAATATTTAAAACTACTGATCTACGATTTTAAGTTTTATATATCCAGATATTGAAGAATTTGCATTATACAATATTATTAATCAACTGTAATAGACTAAATTTCATCAATATTTTGCCACTAGATGGACTGTCATCCCGTGTAGCCTCGTTGCCCTGCATACATACAACAGAGAAGGACTTTGGGTGAGAGGTTTGAAAGATCAAAGATGGCCGTTGTTTTACACGATTCACATGTAACATTTTTTGCTTACTCAAAACTATACCCTCGCTTACTCAGGAAATGAATTTCTAAATAATTAGTGAATAAAATATCGCTACAATATGGCGCTCAATGTGAAGCCTTGAGTGAGTGACAAAGATAGCAAGAACAGTGAGTAAAAAGACTTTATCTCGCCAACTATCGTTGCGATTTCCACCGATGCTGTTTTGTGTAGAAAAGACCGTTAAAACCTGAACTACTCTGCTCCAAAGCTATTTCAATTAAGGCATGGCGAAAAGAAGGATTGATGCAACAGTGATTACTCGTAATTCGACCTGGAACAACTGCCGCCGACTCCGCATTCTCTCCGAGCCATTCGACGTGACCAGAGACGAGACACGCCAGCCCCTATTGTCACCACAACTGTGAGTAAAACAGCAGTTACTTTAACCGACAATCTCACTCCTGCCCTTCCTTTCCAATCCCCAATAATGTTGCAGCTGACACCAGCCCATTTGGATGCTTTATTGGAACAACTCCGTGCCACTAATAAAACTATCGCTCTCTTAGCTAGGCAACATTAAGAACGATCAGCCCCAACGCCACTTGAAGGAAATTTCACAAAGTGCACTGCGCGATTCGATGGATCAACCGGTTCCTCTGTTGATACGCTCCTCGACAGCGTAAATACATTTCGTAAATGTGTAGGGGTGTCAGACCAAAACGCTATTGTTGGTTTGTCAATGCTATTGACCAGTGAGGCCACACTTTGGTGGCAAGGAGAAAAAGATCAGATGACCAGTTGGGAGCAGGTTGAATTGGGATTGAAAAACGCTTTTGGAAAAACTTACCGTCTTACAAAGTTTATGGAGAACCTTTTGCCCTGCAACAAGATGCTAAAACACTTACTGATATGCATGTATCACGAATTAAAGCCTTTTTTGACTGATAAACAAGGTGAGACTGCTCAGTTAGATATGTTATACGGAGGGCTACACCGCCATATACGTAAACGTCTTTCTCGTGATGAATTTGACACCTATGCTGAATTATTCTGACACGCTCGCGCTATGGAAGCTACCTTGTGTGAAGTTGAACCTATGCCTGTCAAAAGAGATTCATCTAATAAGCTTAAAGAACAGGACCAAGCTATGCACCCTAACAATAGTTGGGGGAAATGCACCCAATGAGATGGAAATACTGCCGTCAAATTGGACACCCCATCGATGAGTGCCGAACCCTCAAGAACAAACGAAGTCATGAGACGACACCCCCTCAACAAAACGAGTCGTAGGTAGAAGTAAAAACCCCAACCACTAAACCCACCGTTGAGTGGTTTGGATGTGGGAAAACCTGGAGTCATTACATCAAATTGCCCAAATTGCACTGTCAAGCCTACTCCTAACATTCTGCAAGCGGACTTTGCAATGGTAAATGTTATCCCCACAAGAGACATGGATACTCTTACTAATGTTCTCCTGCCAGCCACTGTAGAACGAGTTCACTTCTATATGGACATACTTGGGAAAAAAGGAACTCTCATCATTGACTCTGGGGCTATTCGGTGTGTTGCAAGTGAAAGTCTTTTCAAGCTCTTACAAGAAGCTCATTGGCCTTTTATTGAGCGTCCAGCTGTACAGGCCCTAGCCAACGGACACCCTAAATCATCCAACATTCTCTGCACTACAGTTGACATTCAAGTCGAAGATAGAACTATTCCAATGAATTGATTTTTATTCCGGACGACCGGTATCCAGATACTGCTAGGAATTAATTTTATAGCAGATGGCAACACTGACTGCAACCAGCTATGGTGTTTCCGAGATAAAGCTAATGAATTCTATAATATGGCCGATGTTAGACTGCCAATAGAGATTTCTCGTTTCATGACTCTTGAGCTTAGACTCTTGAGCTTAGACAAAATTAAAGATCAGATCTCACTGGCGATCAACGTCAGCAGTTGTCGTCCTTAATTACATCTCACTCCCATATTTTTGAGGAACATGGGAAAACCACGGAGATGACTCAACACTGTATTGATACAGGAGACGCAGTACCTATCGTAGTGGCCCTTTTTGCAGACAAGCTCCTGGTATCGTCGATTCATTCCGAACTTTTCATCCGTGGTCCGCCCCTTGAGTAAATTAACCAAGGCCCATGCTCCATGGAAATGGAAGGAGGTACAAAATGCAGCCTTTCAAAACTTGAAACGTCTACTGCCCACTTCACCTATACTTAGAAAGGCTGACGATTCCCTGCCTTATCTTTTGTGCATTTATGCTAGCTCGTATGCGCTTGGTACCGTGCTACTAAAAGGCGAAGGATCTGAGGAATGTCCCATTGAAAACGCTAGTGAACTGTTATCGGCAGCTGAAAGAATCCATTCTGCCACTGAATGTGAAGCTTTAGCCGTCGTACGGGCTACTGACAAATTCCGAGGATATATCGAAAGTTATCAAAGTAACCATTAAAACCGACCACCAAGCCTTGAAATGGCTTATGATGCTACAATCGCCCTCTGGAAGATTGATGCAATGAGCATTGAAGCTAAAAATCCTATAATTTAGACATTCAATATATACCCGGATCTAGTAATATGGTAGCTGACACCCTTTCTCGACCCCCTATCACTTTGACGCAACAGGAGGTTCTGGCTGCTACTACCGTTGTGCGTTTCTTTACTCTAACTGCTGCTGAACTGAGAGAGAAGCAACTTAGTGACCTGGAAGTGAAAAAAATTTTCTGTGGAATCGAGGGTGAAGCCGATGACCGGTTTTTGCTCGACGATGGGTAGAGAGAGGCTATCTTATGACACAAGGAGTTCTCTACCATTACAGAGACGAAGAAACCGAAGAGGCTCAACTGGTAGTACCCCAGAGCATGAAGCAAGATATCACGTACCATCATGACTCACCCTCAGCGGGACACCCCGGACTTGACCGAACCCTCCCTCGTATTTCTCGTAATTGCTATTGGGTCAGAATACGTCAACATAAAAAAGTGTGTAGAATGTCAATGTTACAAGCCTGCTAACCACATGCCAACTAGATTGGTCATGACCCCTGCACCGTCACATCGTTTCGAAACGATTGAGATAGATTTATTTTGACTTCTAACAAAAACAGCAACCAATCAGCGGCCAAATCTTGATCATCGAGGATTTGGCCACTCAATAGGTTGAGCTGTTTACCCTTGCTCACGCTACTTCCAAGGAGTGCGCCCACAATTTAGTAGAAGAAATTTGACCGCGTTACAGAACTATTAGACGTATGATTAGTGATAATGGAGTTCAGTTCTTTAGTTCAGTGATGCAATGCGTGGCTCATATTCTGGGTATCCACCAAAACATTACCCCTGTCTATCACTCAGAAGCTAAACCTGTCGAAAGAAAGAACCGAGATTTGAAAACCCAACTTTCCATTCTGGCTGGAGACCATCACCTTTCCTGGGATAGTCAAGTAAGTTCTGTTCGTTTTGCTATAAATTCTTCATTTGCCCCTGCCTATCTGAAGATTGGCTGACTACCTATGAAGTGTCAGCCCTAGAAACTCTTACAGAGGTGAAGGCCAAATATCATGTTAGTGATCTAAAGCCATTCCGTGCTTCACGTAACTAATGCGAACTACCTGCTCCGGTGCAACCGCTGTGGAAGTGAAGATGCCCCCCTAAAAACAAACCCTAAACTTGTGCCCGGACTGAGCACTCATTGATTGCTCTCCAGAAAAAGAGAGTTATAGCAGACTACATTTAATCAATATTTTGCTACCAAATGGACTGTCATCCCCTGCAGCCTCGTTGCCCAGCATGCATACAACAGAGAAGGACTTGGAGTGAGAGGTTAGAAAGATCTAAGATGGCCATTGTTGTACACGATCCAAATGTAACTTTTTTTGCTTACTTAAAACTATACCTTCGCTTACTCAGGAATGTAATTCTTAAATAATTATGGAATAAAAAAACGCTACACAACTAGAATTGTACCCACCTGATTGTAAAATTGAAAAAAATAACCCATTGTTAGCTTTTTTCTTTGTTTTGACATATACCACGGATGCTGATTTTATATATATGGTAGTATTATCTTATCACAGATTAAGAAATACCGTAGATATGACAAGTGATTGTTAAAACTGAGTAACTTACAACACTAGCAAACCTGGTGAATTAGTTGGGCAAAAGTTTCGTTTCCATAGCAACCTTGTAAACAAATAATATTAAAGAGCGTGAAGTAACAGATTTTTCTCCAGAAAAAAATTGTTTTTTTTTTAAATGGATAATGCAACAAAAACAGAAAAGGTTTGTGGTGTGCTTGGTTTTGCCTTGGTTTCAGTTCCATATTTTGCGATTTAAATGTAATTCGAAACAAAATTACTGGGAAGCTCTGCCCAACTAATTCAACAAGATCGCTTGTGTTGCCGGTTTCCCGCTTTCAACAATCCCGTATCATATCTATGGTATTTCTTATTCTATGGTATAACCTGTATTTTTCATTGCAGCTAAAAAATAAAATGCATCTATAAGTTGATGGCTCTTCGCCTCAACTTTCAGAGTATCCTTCAGCTGTTTTGCTTTTTGATAGCTTAGATTTGATGATCGCCCATTTCGCTCATTTAATGATTAAAATAATACTCTAATGTTGTTATATTTATCATTGGCAATTTACTTGGCCACTTTACAAGTACTAACACAGGAATAATAATTTCAGAGCCAGTAATGTTTTGATTATATTTTCAAGCCTGAAAATTTTAAATTATAAATCAAAAATATCTCTATTTATTGCCAATAAATCATATTGCTTTACAAAATGTATTAATTTAGTCATGCGAACTATAGTCCTTGTGGTCAGAAATATCACGTTTTAGTTTAAAAACGGTTCACATTTCAAATATATCTATTATAACGCCACAGTTTGTATTACACTATGTTAGAATGGCGACACGGTTTGTAATGTATGCTCTGTTTTCTGAACTAATTCCATATTTTTAGTCTGATACGCTTTTTTCTATAAAAATTTTATTTCTATAACTATAGCCTTTCTTTATTCAGGCATAATTTAATTTTCATTCTATTTTTTGGAAAAATTGCTAGCCCTTGTATGACATTGGCTTTCTGTCCTTGTTTCTGCTAAAGATGGCTGATAAATTTTGGCGTAATATGGGGTTGTCGCATCTGCCTTTTATTTTTTGTGTGCTTCTATAGACGGTGCTTATTTGGCTTGAAATTTCGCTAGCTTATGCTGAAATGACGAAGTTACTTTTCATAATGCTATAATAATTAGCGAAAATTTATTTTCTATATGGATTTTTTAATGTAACTGAGTGTAGAGAAAATTTTAAAGATGTCAACTGATTGAGTGAGAGGTAATCCTTACTTCTAAAACTTATAATGTCGATTAGAACATCCACATTCATGACAGGATTCCACGCTCTGCGACTGAATATATCTCTATTGAAACGGTTACATGTTGATGATGTCACTGTAAACGCATTGTTGATGGTTCCTCAAATCGCACAATCCATCTATGAGGTTTATTAAATATTGACAGAAATAATTCAATAGAATATCTTTTCTTTGACATTCTAAAACTTTAATTTAGAATGTGATGTTAAAATATCCTTGGCAAACCCAATTGTATATAAAATCCAGTGCAAGCATTTTAAAGAATTTTTTTCTTTTTTTTCAAAGTGTACATTTAATTTATTAACTATAGAAATTTTTCTTATAGATATTGCAAAATTTCATCGAGCAAACAGCCCAAGCAATAACTAATAATAACTATAATCAGAATAAACTTAAGGCAGAAATATCAGCTAGTAATAACTATAATCATAATGATCAATAAAATTTTTCTTTACATAAATATTCAAGAACATCGTGATTATAAATATTTCTTTAAGAATATTATGCTAATAGTATAGATAATCTCAGCTAGTTACTCTAAAAGCATTTTAAACCAAAAAAGCAACATAATGCAACATCAAAGCACTTTTTAACTACTTCATAGAAAGATCTTACAAACTTTATTCAAGCCGTCTAGGTTCTGCTCCCACAAGTCTAAAAAACATGTATATAGCATTATACTTTCATATAATTTGTGGCTCGTGTCAGAACGGCGAACTAAATATTCTTGGTTCGAATCTAGGCTGTGGAGTTTTCTTTTGTGTTTTTTATCAATGAAAATCATATTACAGTTTGAAATGTAAAACAATGAAGCTTAAGCTAAAATATTTTTACCATGAAGATTCAATTTTAGGCGTGAAAATAATTTTAATCTCTCCGAATATAAAATTATGAGGGAAAAATTATATATATATAAGGAACAATTGTGGAAACCTCCAAAAAATTCCATATCCATAAATATATAGAAAGATGTTTGTTTGTGGGTTTGTGGGTTTATAGGTTTGTGGGCTTTATTTGTTTCTTATACAAATCTACAGTTTTATTCTGACCTTGAAGAAATTTTGCATACTTGACCTTCAAACCATGAGGAAGGTCACAGTCTACCTCAGGATTCGAAAAAAATTAGTTATTGAAAAAAAGTCGATTATCATGTTCATAGCAAAACATATTAATGAGAAATAACTCATGACCAACAATAGGTTTCAACAATGGTATCAACACGCATTGCACAAACACTATGCAAAGATCAACAATTTATATCACATCACCAACAATGCAAGGAAAAGTTTGTGCAACAATAGGAATCAACAACGGTATCAACACGCAATGCACTAACACTCGCGAGGACCTAAAATATATATCACATGACCAACAATGCGAGGCAAAGTTTGTGCAATATAGAAAAGTTTCAATTTGGAACAATGCCTGGAATTCGTCTTATTCAGGCTTTTCTAAAAAAAGGTAGTTCTTAGTATTTAACATTTCCTTGAAAATCTTAAAAATCATCAGAAACTGGAGATAATGGAGAGTTAGCAGACTTTTAGTTCCGTGCTGTATTGAGCAAATGGCAAGCAAAAAAATATAAATATCGTCGACCACTAGACTAGAAAAAGTGAAGTATGGCCAAGTTTTGCTTCAAGATTTCGAGCGAAAAGTGGGAACTGCAACAACATCAATTGTACATTTAAAGTAAGATTACGTGAGTAGGAAATTATTTAGACAAGCAGTAACATTTCGGGAGAGATCCGTACATTTTGAGGCTTTAAAAATTTTTTTTTCGAATTTTCATTAAAAAATATCAGAGGACCCGGTGTTGCCTGGGATAGTTACACGGTAGGTAAACAGAACAATCTTAAGAAGTTAAATAAACTGATGTGTTTTTTTGAAAATAACCTATAATACGTAATGCACTGCTAAAACGTGCCAAACACACAAACACACACACACACACCCCAAAGTAACATATACCCACTCTTCCCAATCGTCTGACGCTTGTCAGGGAGCTAAAGGAAGACACGTGTATCTCTTTTGCCTCATCGAGAGAGACTGCCCTATCTATATCATCCATTATATCCATTTCTGGTTCATTGTTACTAATTCTTGTAAACGAATGTTCTATCATTGCATCATCATTTTGTTCTCATTGTTATTGGTGAATTGCGTGTTTATACCATTGTTGATACCTATTGTTGCACAAACTTTGCCTTGCGTTGTTGGTCATGAGATATATATTGTTAGTCCGTGCAGAATGTTTGTGCATTGCGTGTTTTTACCATTGTTGATACGTACTGCTGCAGAAACTTTATCTCGCATTGTTAGTCATTAAATATTTCTCATTATTATGCCCTGCCATAACCATGAACATCGATTTTTTTTATCAATAATTATTATTTTTTTGAAATCTGAGATAGACAGTGACCATCCTTATGCTTTGAAGATCAAGTATGCAAAATTTCATCAAGATCGGAATAAAACTTTAATTTGCACATGAAACAAACACACCCACAAACAAACAAACAAACAAACCCACAAAAATACTTCTTTATATATATAAAAAGAAAGATTTTTACTGTCTGAATTCTCAGCGTTTCATGTATTTATTCTTACGATATTGCAAAATTTAATCCAAAAATATCCGAGCGACGCCGGGGTTTCACCTAGCTTATTTGGCAGCACATTTAAAAAAAATCCATTTTGAATATATTCTGTAGGAATGTGTATATTTTAGAAACTGAGATGCTGAAAATGCGACGACCTTACGTTCATTTAAAAGAACTATTAATGATGAGAATAAAATGATGATGCAGTGAGAGAACAATGAATAAGGCAGCGTCTATTGATATCTCCCTTAAGCTTCCTATCACGCATATCTCCCTTAAGCTTCCTATCAAACGTCCAAATGACTGCAAAAATTTGTGTGTCTGAAAAGGAAACAGAAAGAACGTGTATTTGTCAGAAAAACTATGCAAATAAAACATAAGAAGCTATACGGGCATTTGAAATATCTGAACAACGTGAGTTTCGTACAGAGCAATATCTTCCACGTCAAGGTCAAGATAAACTTGAGTCTAGAATATCTGTTGATTCAAGAATTCAAGAAGTGTTTAGATAAAGT
>JAHWFO010014706.1:0-10730 GCA_023313115.1 Rhysida immarginata
GAGAGATCTCAGTTGCGCTGGTATGGCCACGTGATACGGATGCCGCAAACTAGTCTTCCTAGGCAGTTGTTATTTTCCAAGCCGGTGGGTAAGAGACCAAGGGGTCGGCCTAGAACCAGGTGGCTAGACTACATGGAGAATCTGGGTTCGAGTCGCTTGGATATTACCAGGGAGGACATGCGCCTGATGGCGGAAGATCGCGATCGCTGGAGATCCTCCATAGGGCTGCTGCCCCCGCGACCCTAACGGATAAGCGGGTTTGAAAAGTAAGTAAGTAAGTAAGTAAGTGTTTATTTTTTCTTGTAAACCAATCAAGATATTTACCACTAGCCTGGTATCCTGATTGGTTCCAAAACCTTATAAAAGCTGTATCTTTGCTGATAACATTGAGACATACTGAAGATGGCTACTTGGTAGCCAAAATGTATACATATATGATACATATTAAACTTCTTTTTTGTGGACAAGTGGAGTTTCCTTCCTCTCTTTCTTAGATACTGATACCCTGCCTTTGTTTTGCCTTGAAAAGCTCGGCAAAGGTTGGCATCTCAGCTAGTATAGAATAAAGCATAACATGATAATTAACATGAAAAGTTTTTAAATCCTCAAATAAACAGATCAAATTGCGCACTTGGATGAAAAAAATTCTATCCATATGGGATTCGAACTCTGCTATTCGAGACTGTAGGCAGACTTTAACGATGCTGTTGTCAGCCACTATCGCTTATTATTGTCAGGAAGGAGGAAGTGATGAGTACATCCCAACCATATACCTGCTACCCTATTTTCATTCAGAAGGGACATGTCCATTCTAATCTGCCTTAACTCTCAGTACAAGTACTTGATTTTGCAACCGATCCACATCCAGTAAGCTCAGCCCCTATGGAGCAAGTAAAAATCTTTTTCACCCGACTATACATGTTCTAATGATACCATATGTCACCTTTAGAACTTTCAAAGCTAAGATATATTATGTAATATATCACACATTCCATAAAGATGGCCATGAATAAAAATATCAAGTAATTAATGACTCTTGGAATTGGTTTACTAGTACGTGTTCCAATGGTTCCATATGGTACCATTGGAACTTTCCATTTTAAGACATGGCATGTAATGAAAATCGTTGAATAACTGTGGAAAGCAACATAATAACAGAAGAAACACCTCTTATCCACAAAATATTTTACTAGACATATACGTATTTCGAACCCTTTGGGTGCAGTATTCAATGTCAAAGGAATAATCGGTACAAATCGTATATCCTATATTTATAGCGAAAGAGGTTACCGATCCTCCAATCACTGCTACCTCGCAAGAAGGACAGCCAATGAAGAACGAGGGAACCTTTTCTTTCCAAAGTGCGGACCTAGGAGAAATACCCAGGCTGCCAAATAATACCAGATACAACCAAAGAGAGAATAAAATCTAAACAAAACCATATACAAAAAAAATCGATAACTGGATATATCGAGAAACCCCCCACATTACACAAAATAGAATTCAACAATTAGACAACTTCAATGATTTAATTAACGTTGAATCCCCTATGGGTCCGTGTCTCCATTCAGCAGTGAGTCCGGGTTCTTCCTGGCGATTTCCAGTGTTTCAAAAGCGTCGAGTGCGTTCCTGTTTCTCACGTGTCTAACTAGTCTGCAGTCCTTCAGTAAAATATCGCGTCCTGTATCCAGCATGTGTTTAGCCACAGCTGATTTTTCTGGGTGTCCGTATCTGGCATGGGCTGTGTGTTCCTTAAATCTTTTAAGGATATTCCTGCAGGTTGATTTAATATTAGAAACTTTGGCGTCGAATACTAAGGTCATTTTGTGCCTTTTACACAAGTTGTGTATGCGCAGCCCGAGACAAACACAAACATCCAGCCCACGGTGGGATTCTAACCCAAGACCAGGTGGACTCGAGAACTAGAAAGCCTATGCCCTAGCCCTCTCGGCCACCTGGCTGGCTCCTGCAGGTTGCCCCTCAGTAGATCCTGGAACATTTCACACATGCTATTTCGTATATCCATGGTTGGAGTAAAGGAGGAGTTTTGTCCTTTGGGTTACCCAAGAGGTTCCTCAATACGTTTGGATTTTTATAGGCAATGGTCAAGTTCCGCTTCTATAAAAATGGGTCGTAATTTGGCGGTCAAAGTCCTATAGAACATAATCGGTAATCTGTATCTTGAAATGGGTTTGTTGCTGACGGTCGTTGAGTCTCTTACTTCCTTGAAGAAACTTCTTCTCCGAAGTAGGTCCTTGACTAGTCCATTTTTATACCCGATCGATCTAGCAATCTCCTGTATTCGTTGTAATTCCGTATTAAACCTTTCCTTGGACAAGGGTAAATTTGTGCTTTATCAATTAGTAACACAAAGGCCGACAACTTTTGGCTCGTATACTTGGTCTCCAAAATGATGTCTCCATTTTCTTCCAACTCTGTCTTGAATTATATACTTGGATAAAAACTATTAATGAGTTGAGAAAAGATTGCACGTCCGTTTTATTATGTCTTTGGTTGTATCTTGTATTATTTGGCGGCCTGGGTATTTCTCCTAGGTCCGCGCTTTGGTAAGAAGAGGTTCCCTCGTTCTTCATTGGCTGTTCTTCTTGCGAGGTAGCAGTAATTGGAGGATCATTAACCTCTTCCCCTATAAATATAGGATTTACGATTTGTACAGAATATTCCTTTGACATTGAATAATGAACCCAAAGGGTTCGAAATACGTATATGTCTAGTAAAATATTTTGTGGGTAAGAGGTGTTTCTTCTGTTATTATAGCATGTAATATATCAAACAACTCGTAACGCATTGCCATAAATGCCCTAATCGTACCATATGGTACCAATAAAACTTTCAATGTAAGATATGGCATGTAATATTTCAAACCACTTGTAACACCGCGTCATGAGTGAATATAATGAGTAATTATTGATAGTGTAAATTAGTTTAGTAGTACGTGCCCTAATCATACCATATTGTACCGTTAAAACTTTCAATGCTAAGATATGGCATGTAATATAGTAAACATCTTATAACGAAGTACCATGAATGAATATAACGAGTAATTAATGATAGTGGTAATTAGTTTAGTAGAACGCATTCTAAAGGTACCATATGGTACCATTGGGACTTTCCATTCTGAGATATGACATAATATATCAAACAGATCGTAACGACGTGCCAAATGAATATAACGAATAATTAATGATAGTGAGAATTGATTTAGTAGTACGTATCCTGATCGTACACCATGGTGCTGTTGGAACTTTCAATGCTAAGATATGGCGTGTAATATAACAACCAAGTTCTTACCAGTTGGTAAACCTCTTGTTATCCATGGCTTAATGGTATCAAGTGCATATTGCTTTTAGGCCATTATCCATAATTAATTACGGTTAGACATATTGCTAATTGCTGGTAGCTAATCGCTTGGTTTCATATTAGATGGTAACGTAGATATGCTTTAATAACAGAATATGAAGAAAAAATAGACACTTACACAGAACGTTTCAGCAATTTAGGGCCGAATCACTAGGCGCTGTAAGAGTCGAGTTGAGTAAGGTTTCATACTCCAGCAACCGCATTCAAGGGAAGATCTGCCCTCATCTCATCATTAATGTGTTATACTGGAGTGTACAGAGAGTTTGCCACTCCAAATTTCAAGTGACCAATTTTGGCCACTTGAGGAGCGAATTCTCTACTCCACCTCGCTGATCTAGTGAAACAGCATGGCAGCCATTTCATCACTTCGTAGTAAAAATGTCATGCCATTGCATTGTTTTTACTTCAGCGCGAAAAACGAATAAGTTATAGAATGCCTTTAATTGAAAAATATCGTTATATCTTGTTGTGAGATACCGTCGTATTAAAAACATATTAAAAACGTTCATTTTGAAATGGGCTCCATACAGGAGGAGTTCAAACGACTAGAGGCGGGGGGAGGGAAGAAAAACTGCTGTGGCGAAATTCAGACTATGCATATTATGTATGGCTTTATTATTTTATAAACATGCCTTTGTTATTTTTCTAATATTTATGTTATTAAAAATTATTACTAATTTCTACGAAACAGTATTATTACTTCATGTATTGATATGAAGCAGTATTTAAAAATTTTTCTCGTTTATTTTATTGAGCTTATGAACTATTAATTCCCTTAATTAGCCTAAAATGAATATTTAAGAAATGTAAAATGATAAAATATATTTAACTATTTAATAACTTATTTAAGGCAAAAATTTTTTGTTAAATAAGCTTTATTTGTGTAGGCAACACTAAACAAAAGATTTTTTTTTCTACTTCCTTGTTTCTCAGAAGTTGCATCACTCCTTTTCATTGGCCTATGTCCTCCATTGTTGTTGCCTAGCAACGTGACGCTTTCCATGCGAAAATTTCGTCACTTTCATTAAAAATATCCTCAAACCCATGACTGGTTTTTTAGCAACACTCATATGAGGGAAGACGGTAAATGCGTTAATGATTGGCATCTGGGTTTTTCGAGTAGCCCTTGACCTTCAGCCCTTGATCGAGTGTCATTTGTCACTCTTTCGAGGGCTGTGCTAGTGATTCGGCCCTTAGGCTCACTTCTTTTAATATTATGTAAATTCTAGAACTTTTATTTGTTCAAACATATAAGGAATAACTATACTTTCCTTTCACCTGTCAGTTCTTCAAGTTCTTTTGTTTAAATTCTTTTTTTATGTTAGTTTACTTACATAGTAATTTACCATTCGATTTTCATATATATATTCTCTAAAGTGTTTTAAAATGTAGGTTAATTCTATGTATCCATGTTTGATGCCTCGTATAAAACGAAAATGTGCTCCTTTTACCCGCTTTGGCGGTAAAATCATTGTTGTTAAAGTTTGTTTTCTCCATCAATAAACATGGGACAGAGCACGAACAAGTTTGTAGATGATACAGTGTACAGCCAAAATACATTGGGATACAATAGCACGTGCTCTAATGGTACGATTTTGATACCCCCTTAAATTTTTCAATGCTAACATATGAACATATGCTAAGTAACAGAGTGTCATGTATAAATATGATGAGCAATTAATCAGAGTCAAAATTAGTTTAGTTTTACGGTTCTAGTGGTACCATTTTAGTTCCTTTGGAACTTTGAATGGCCATGTAATATATCAAACAGAACTCGTATGGGCATGTCAAGAATATATATAATGAGCAATAAACGGATATCGAATTTTGTGTCAGTATTACGTGTTCTAATGGTATCATTTTTGTACCATTGGGAACTTTCACTGCTAACATGTGACATGTAATATATCGAACAACTCATAACAATGTGTCATGAATGAATATAACGAATATTTAATCATATCCGGAATTGGTTTATTAGTACTTATTCTAATAATACTGTATGGTACCTTTGGAAACTTTCAGTGCTAAGATATGGCATGTAATATATCAAACAACTTGTAACAAAGTATCATGAATGAATATAATGAGTAATTAATGATACCTGGTGTAACAGGACAGAATATACCCCAGATAGACTATACCTGGGTTTAATTTATCCTAGGATGTTTTATAACCCTAGTTCAGAAGTGGTGTGGTGCCAACCCCTTCTAAACTACCCCTCACTACCATCACCCCCGTCGACTACTTGACCAAATATGCACAGATAATTAAAGTGGTGGGGGTTTGATAATACGAAAAGTTTGTGAGGCTCACAGTTTTCTGTACTTGAGCACAAGGTCAAATTTGCTCTCCCTCTTCTTTCCCCCTTTTATGCTGGAAGCTATTGACTTCCCCATTTAATTTGATACTTAAATGATAAAATTTAAATTAGTAATTGAACTGAGAAATTTTAAAAATATAAATTCATTTTTTGATTAAATATATGTAATTAGAAAAAATTCGTATTTTCATTGTTTGAACAAAAACGCATGGTTTTAGAATTTGTTTTTTAAATAATGAGTGATGAGGTTATTGATATTCGCATTAAAATGATATTCGCGTTTTATATATTAAAATATGAAACGTTTTATCGGATAAATTTATGATTAAATTTGGTGCACTTTTTTAAAATTTTAATTAAACAAGAGTCCTTGGTAAATTCGTTAATTGGATAAGTTTTATTCTAAAATGTGATCTAGGGAGGGTTTAGTAAATTGCAATTTATGTGCGCAAAAAGAAATGAGTAAAAGAAAGCAGTGCATGATTTGATCAATGGAAATATTTGAATAAAAATAAATTCAAATACACAATATGCAAAAGTAAATATTACAACATAGAAATCAATCATTTCTTTATGCATTACACATTTACTTCCCTGTTTTATGTTATTTCACTGGGTTTTTTTCAATAAACAATGTTTAATGTACTCTTCATTTTTCCCCTTACTGTTTAGTTTTCTCCTCACCTTGGTTTTCTCTTCCAGTTTAGTTTGGGGCAAGCCCGCCTCACCATATCAAAAATTCCTCCCTCCCCTGCCGTCTAGAATTTTAACATTAAAAAGACAATGCCGTTTATTTATTTATTGTAAAATTTAAAAAATCGCTTTCAGGATGATTTCCTATTATCCAAATTTGACTTTGTGCTCAAGTTTAGAAAACTGTCGTTTGTATCCATAAAATATATTTTTAACAATTCATTTTTAAGCAATTTTCATGACAAACAAAATTAAAAAAATTCAAAATAAGGTCAGTTGAATAGTTACTAATCAATAATGTTTGAGGGTGTTTTGAAAAGTTTTGCCTCCCTAAGTTGTAACATTTTTATTTCATAACTGATTTTCAAAATTAGTTTTATAGCATATACTTACATTTGTCCCCTCACATGTAATGCACTATTCAGTTTTCGACAGTGTGATTATTTGGGCAAACCCATCTGAGAAGAATTCCGAGGCAGTTGTTGACACCAGTTAAGTTCTTTTAGTTAAATTCATTAGCGCGATGCGAAATAATGATTGGTCCAGTTATGCAATAACTGTTTATTGTGTTGCTCAGCAAGATTTTACAAGTAATAAGGAAACTATATATATGTGCTTGTTTTTGGGAGGGGGAGTTACCTGGTAGCCTCGGTTTGAGATCTGTGTTCCTGATTGGTTAGCAGTGGGTTGGCAGTGAGATGGGGGAGCGGGATAGGGGGTGTGAACTTGGTTTACAACTTTTGGGACTGGATATATTGATGATATATGATACAAAGTTTCGATTTTGTTGATATTTAATTCATCAAATTGTATTTTTAGTCTTAAGTGCATTTTGCTTGAGAGAATGAATGGTACAATAAATCAATATCTTCTTCCAAGTATATAATAAAAGTTCTTTACTTAAAGTAATAATATAATAGTAATTACATTCAGTATTTAAAGATATAAATCCTATAAAGGTTAACTTTACATCGATGTCGACAGTGACAAGACAAAATAATATATAAAACATTCCATTAATTCGTCTTTCTTTTTTGCAATAAAAAACTATTTTGGTATTTCAACAATTCGCAGCCGCTTGCTCTTCAGCAACTATTGCGTGTTTTTTTTCTTATATTTACGCCATCCAATGACATGATCTATAACTTGCGGACAATTTACTTATTATTTCCATCAGTTTCCCCCTTTAAATTGTGCGCCAGTATCTCATCTGGTCGATGGTAACATCAAACTTTCACGATGTCTTTGAAATGCTGCCGTACTTAGATTCTTTGTCATGATGTCTGCTTCATTTTCTCCAGTTGATCTATAAACTATGTTAAAAGTACCATTAGACACTTCCTCTAAGAAGAAATATTTACGATTAAAATGTTTACTATAGACTTATTTTTGAATTTTTAACCTAATCAATTAAAGATCTATTATCTGTATAAATATCTACTGGTTTCACCACAAAACATGCGTGATTGAGTTCGTTCAGAAGATCTATGATCCATTGAGTTTCACATGCTGTTTCGCAAACACTCGTTAGCTCAGCTTCCATACTTGAAAGTGCTACTATCTTCTGTTTTGATGAATTCCAATGAATTGTGCTTCTACCTATTTGAATAAAAAAAACATTAAAAGTACGTCAATCTTGGGTACTGCACCAGCCGGAGTCGCTACAGGCTTGTAACTGTCCTCCTTCATTCGATAATAATATTCCAACATCCTTTGTTCCCTGCAAATATCTTAATATTCTTTTTAATGCAATATAATGTATTTGTCGAAGATTTTTAGAATATTGAGATAGCTTACTATATACATAAGAGATATCTGGCCATGTGCATTTAGCTAAATATCCGATACTACCTAAGATCTCTTGATAAATTTCTGTGTCTACCGGTGGTGAGTCTTCCCACTCGTCCAAATTCACATCATTAGATCCTGGCGTAGCAACTTCACGGCAGTTTTCCATACCAAACTTCTGTAAGATCTTTTTTACATATTTACTTTGATTAAGCATAATTCCACATTCCGTCTTAAATATATTAATACCCAAATATTCTGATCCTCTTCCAATTGTCTTCAGTTTGACTTTCCTTCCCAATAGCTCAATTACGTCTGAAAGGGTTTCTTCAGTCTTCGTAATAACCAGAAGATCGTCCACATAAACACCTATAATAACAATCTCATCATTGATTAGTCCTTTAAAAATAAATGGATCTGAGATTATTGACCTTTATTCCTAGACTATTAAATATCTTCGATAACTCTTCATACCACAGTCGACCTGATTCCGGTAACCCATACAAACTTTTCAGAGTTTCAGAACATTTCCTTTCCCAATGTCCAATTGTTCTGGGGGTAATATGTATACCTCTCTATTTAAATGTGCATGTAAGTAGGCAGTCTCGACATCTAATAAGGAATAACTGTATCCTTGCAACGCTGTTAAAGCTAGTAGAACTCTACTGGATTCTATTCGGACGACTGGACTGTATGATTCGTCAAAGTGCAAGCCAGCTTGTTGTCCCCTTCCATCTGCTACTAGTCGAGCCTTACATTTGATACCTCCTGACTTCCTTTTCTGAGTAATACCTATTTTCTCCTGATCGGTTTAATATCCTTCTCCATCGGTACAATCTCACAAACCTGGATTCCATGGATTTCAATTCCTTATCCATAGCTTCCAACCATTCTTTTTTATTCCTCGATTTGGTAACAGCTCAATATGTGTTTGGGCTCTCTTCTATACTAATTTGCGCCATATATCTGTCAACAGGCTTCCGTTCCCTCGACGAACGTCTTACTCCTTGTTCCCTTGATCTTTCTTCGCACGCTTCTGTTTCCTGTTTTCTCTTCAATTCTATAACCGCCTTTGTGCTTCCTTTCCTTCTTCCACGCCTTTGAGTACCTGATGAACATGTCGGATTATTTTCCTCTTCTAACCTCATGTTTTCTCTATCGATCTAATTATCAACCTGACAATTTCCTATGTTAGCATCAACGTCAGAGTCAACGTCAACGTCAACGTCAGCATCAGGGTCTTCCTTTTGTACTCCTGCTTCGACTATAGGACTCTTATCTTCGTTACCAACTGTAAACGAGAAAACGTCAACATTATCTTCTTTGACTTCTGGTAATCCAGACTTAGTCTCTGTAAATACAACATCTCGAGAAATAATTACTTTCTCTGATTCAATGTCATAAATACGATATGCTTTCTTTGTAAGACAATATCCAATGAAGATTCCTGATTTACCTCTCGCTTCAAATTTTCCTTTTCCGGGTTTTACATTTTTGTAACAAACATGACACCCAAATATCCTTAAGTGTCTGCTGGACGGCTTACGCCCGCACCATATCTCAATGGGCGTTCTGGTTTTTCCTTTCACCTTCGTACGATCGTGTAAATAAGCTGCTGTTGCCATCGCTTCTGCCCAAAATTTCTTCGGGAGTTTACCACTTATGAGTAATGTTCTTGCTCTATCCGTAATCGTTCTAACTCCTCTCTCCACAATTCCGTTGCTTGAGGGACTATACGGTGTGGACTGTGGCATCTGTATACCCTTCTGCTCACAGAAATTCTTCAGTTTCTCATCAATTATGATTAATGCATATCGACTTCCACCCAGGGAATTTATCTGCATCAGGCCACATAAGTCTATGTGTAGTAGTTCCATTATTTTATTTGATTGAGGTTCTTCTACGTCTGGGAATGGTCTTCTTGTGATTTTTGACACCAAGCATGAGACACATGTCACTTTGCTCTCGTTTAATTTTCCCAAACCATCTAGCATGTCTTCTTTTACCATTACATCAAGATACGAGTCGGAAATATGTCCAAATCTTTGATGCCATATCATCCTGTTGGTCAAAGCTGTTATCATACATTCTTCAGTTCTTAGCCTTGTATCATTCCTTGATTGGATCTGAACGTGAAAAGATTTATGTCTAAGTTCACCTGATGCTATTATCCTTCCGGTTTGATATTCAAGAACTGTAATTCCAGTGTTCTCAAACAGGACTTTGCACAAGTTTCGGAACTGACAGCAGATTCTTCCTCAACTCTGGAACATATAGGACATCATCCATCCGGATTTGTGACATTTCTCCATTCACCTCGATCTGAGCTCTGATACGACCTCTCATTTCGGACATGATCTCCGTTTTTCCATTCGTAGTTTCTATGCAACATTTATCCTCTCTTAAATTCCTCAGTTGATTCTCTGAGTTACACATATGTGAGGTGCACACTGAATCTACAATCCAATCAGTAAAAGTATCATCATATTCATTTATAAAAAAAGAAAATAAGTGATGTATAATAGTTAAGAAGAGAATAGTAAAA
>JAHWFO010014712.1:0-12791 GCA_023313115.1 Rhysida immarginata
TCAACGCAGGTATGTAAAGTTCTACATATATAAAGAATACATTTATACAGGGTATAACCGGATGTCCCAAATTGATGTATAATCTCTTTGAAACGTTATAACTCAGCAACGAAATGAGATAGAAATATAAGGTTTGTTGTATTTTATTCCTTAAATTTCCTTAAGCCCGTACATGTTCAAAATGTCCACCTTCTGCCACAGTACACTCCCAACAACGACGTCGAACAGAGCGACATACCGACTGGATTGCAGTTAATGTAATATCATTAATGGAATGAACACTGGATTTGGCGATAAAAATTTCACGAGAGCATTGCCTCACTGACTTCTTTGGGGATCGTGCAAAACCTCCATGACGGCATCAACACTCTCGTTATCTGTGGAACTTCTTTCTTCCGCACCGACCTTTCAACACATCTTTCACCGTTCCTTCGGCTTCGAACTTGTCTCGGAGTTTTCTTATTGTTACCCTTGTTGGCGCTGGTGTACCAAATTCGTCCCTCTAAGTCGTTAAACCTCAACAACATTCTCCACTTTCCAATAACACTTCAGTATCCACTTACGTTCATCGAACGAATGTCTCACCGCCATTTTGGTTTATAAACAAATGAACAACAATGAACGCGTTGCTATGCTTTTCCAGCACCGTCTGAACTGAATCATACACAACAAACCTTATATTTCTGTCTCATTTCATTGCTGAGCTATAACGTTTCAAAGAGTATATACATCAATTTGGGGACAATCTGTATTTTAAAAGACATCCTACTTATATCATTGCATTAGCAAACTTAAATACACTGTGCAAAAGATGGTAAAAGTTGTCATGATAATTGAACATAAGCACCATCCTTTTTAATTACACTCTTCTTGAAAAAACATGAAAGATTGTCCAGGGGTTGTCCAGTTCATTTTTGAACAACTTTGTATTTACGGGTAGAGGACATTTTTCGTTTGTGAATATTTTGGACAGTTTCCATTTAAAGTTCTTCAGTCTGTCTAAAGAGTCGAAGTCTTCTTTTTCAGTCATTTGTTCACTTTATGGCTAATTCAGGAATGGTTTTTACCCTGTTCTTTTTTCAATAGTTTCCACACTTCGTCCAGTGAAAAATATCTTTAGAGCTGTCTCTGATTTAACAGGCCGAAGCGAAAAGTCCATAGGATTCGAGCGATGGCTTTTACGGGGATTTCATTATTGGTTAAAATCTTTGCTGGAGATCCCGCGTTTTGGCTGCCGTTTGTTTACTGGTGTGAGAGCTTACCTGATCATGATGATCAACTATTTTCAAAGTCTCATCTTCTTACAGTTTGGGACTTCACCTCTCATAATGGTTTGAAAACTATCTCTATAGAGTAATCTAAATTCATTCCCACTTTGGGGTACCTGAACTAGTGCTCATTTTCCGAAAATGGCTCCAACGATTATGAACTCCTTTCCAAAATGTCTGCATATACACTAACCATTCTGGACTTCCCGTATCCCCATGACAGCGATAGTAGATCCTCATTGGTACAAGTGGTACTCTAAAAATTTTTAGCCAGGAACGCTGCAAGCATCTTACGAGGACCATTCTTTTAGCATTTATCGAAGTACAACTCCCCCGTCTTCTATACAAAGTTCATCCTCCTGAACCAGTCGGACATGCATTTTTTTCCATTCCTGAGCAGTGAGCTCCAAAATGTCGTCATTGTATGCTGTAGGACGTTATCGTCAATGTCGAAGTGGACATGATTGTGGGGAACAAAATGAAGTCGTAAGGAACCATATCTGCAGAATGGGGGGGGGGGGGGGGATGCATTAACATATTGACCCGATGTCACGCGATTTGCAATCAGAAAGACAAACGCGCGACAGAAACTCACCTCGTCTTGGAAGATGCGTGTATTCAACAGTTATCCGGAATCGGAATGAGTGAGAAGAGAGGAGGACTAGAGTAGGAAGTTAGAGAAAAAGAGATAGAGAGGAAGAGAGAAGAAAGGTAATGGGACAAGAGCTGACCGGGAGCCGTACCAAGAGTACAGCGGCAAGCGAAGAAAGCTGACCCGAGAGAGAACGGCCAAAAGGCATGTCACGTTGAACGCGCTTGGCGAACGATATGTTGAAATAATGTTAGCAAAGCCAGCATGGAGGAATGGCGTTATAAGACTTCAGCACCGCGATAGATTAGCGTCACCTGGGACAGCTTTATATGTTCCCACCCTAGAAATCCCCATTTAAGTGATAGACGTTAGCCCAAAATAGTGAAAAACTAATTATATATTTCTTTGATTCAAGAGTGGCATTGATATTTCTGCTTATATCTACCGGGATTAACCAAGGCCTCCTAGATAAGAAGGCCCGGACACTATGAGCTGATGACGTCACAAAAGGAGGGAAAGAGGGCAGTGAGTAAACAATACAATGAGAGGGAGAGATCGTTAGCAAATTAAAGGAAAACATTAACAGATATTTTTGAGTTTTAAAAATTTGTAATTTTTAATAATATTTAAATTATTACATTTAATAAAATAAAATTATTGAATTATATAGTTGTTTTTAATTCTCTAAATATTTTCGAATTAAAGCCCAAAGAAAGTTTTTTTGTTGAAAATATATTAATCAAGGTTTTAGAATCAATTTATTATCTGGAATAATGTAGACATAATTATTGAATAACAAGTTAAATTTAGTCTTTTTATTTTATTTTTTAAAACGTTAAAAATTCAGAAATACAGGCAAATTTGATTATTATAGTTTCTGAATAATTTTAAAGATAAATAATTAATTTGATAATATTTCAACAATGTTTAAATTTTTCAATCTTTTTTTCACTTTTTTCTTTCGTTTGAATATCATTGCATTTTTTGGCATAATTTTTGGCATAACAAATGTTGCTAAAAGTTATTAGAATCTTTTGTACATGATTTGCAAATTGACATTTACATTCAGAACAGACATATTCGATGTTAATGACTGTTTTGTGATTATCTAGATAAGCTTTTGTTAAATTCACAAGAATGCTGTGCTCATTTATATTCTGCTTATGAAAGGATTCTTCAAATGGATTAATCAATAATTTTTTAAAAATCAAAAGACAAATTGACAATAGGCCTTTTTAATCCTCCCCTATTAAGGATTTCGAAATATTCATTTTCATCATTTTTATAGTTTTCAGCCTCCAGATCTTTTTCAATAAGTAGCAATGATCTGCATCTTTCAAAAGTTAATTTAAGTTTTTTAATGCAATAACCACCAATGAATATTAATATGTTAAGATCATTGATGGATATTGAATCTAGATCCAAGAACTCATCCAGAATATCTGTGTACAAGCTATAGTCTTGGTAAACTAAGAAATAAAAAACTCTTTCGCCACAACGATATTAGATTGAAAATATACAACCTGATACTGTTTTTCTCAATTTTTCTTGAGTTCTCTCAATTTTTTTTGAGGTGCTCCTGGGCTGCTGAATGATGGAAGCAATTGCTTCCGAAAAGTACTTCCAGTATCAGGTTGTATATTTTCAATCTAATATCGTTGTGGCAAAAGAGTTTTTTATTTCTTAGTTTACCATTACAATTATCCACACTTGTCTTTTTTATTATTTAAGCTATAGTCTACTTCAGAATTAGTTTTGCTTGTGTGCGTTGCCAAATAATTTATGTCTTTTGCATAATTTATTAGCCAAACGTATAGAGCTACTCTTATAAAAAGCCCAAGCAAATATCGTGAAAATTGAGAAAGATATCGCCGATAGAATGAGTTGAATTTCAGTTGCTCTCAAAAATAAACAAAACGATAAGGGGCTTTCTCCAAACTTTAATTTTTGAATCGGACACCAGTATCAACTTCTTCTTCTTACGCTGATATGAAGTCAATATGAAGTCAATATTTTTTCAAGTCAGCGTAAGGAAAAAATTTCATTATTTTTTGGTTCACTTCGTTGCTGGTCCCCTATTTGCTTTCGGGAGAAAACCTTCGATGAAATATATGAGATGTAACATCCTCTACACCCCTGAAATTTCAGGATAATTAGGCAAGTATTTTTCTAGATATTCGACAAGGCGTCTTAAATCGAAAGTGTCCAATTACTTTCTCCAATCAGTGTATATTCGATAGAACAATTCAACTTTTATTTTTCCACATAATCTCAAAGCCGATTGAGGCAAAGATTCCAGCGGTGGACAAGCTTTTCACGCCCTGTCGATAAAAATCGTCTGGTTTTCTGTGTAACTGCTGATTTCACCTCGTCGTCGTCACGGAAATGTTGACCGGCCAATGGCTTCTTCAACGGTCCGAAGATATGGTACTCACTGGGAGCGAGGTCCGGGCAGTATGGAGAATGAAGCAGTGCTTCCCAGTTTCAATGCTGCAACAGGTCAGTGACCAGTTTCGCTTAAAGCTCTATATATATACAAGTATGGACAACTGAAGCCATTTTTTGCATTTTTGGCTTTTTCGTAGGCTCAACTGCTTATTAAAGCTCTCGAAAATCACTCGTTTTTTATGCAATTTAACGCTCATCGTAAGTATACATAAATTACATAAAAAGAGAGTGATTTTCGAATTTTAATAAGCAGTCTATAGTGAGTGAACCTACGAAAAGGCCAAAAATGGCGTAAGTTGTTCATACTTATATATAGAGCTTTAGTTTCGCTGTGCGGGGACGTACGTTGTCGTGGTGCAGCAAGATGTCCTCCATACTGTAGCGTCAGGGCTTTTCCTGCGTATGACCAAGTCCTCCAAATGCCCCTCCAAATGCCAAGTCAGGGCTTTTCCTGCGTATGACCGCTCAATATGCCTCTGTAGTGTTCGGAATTGACAGTGGAATGCGGTGAAAGAAACTCAAGCAGTATTGATTCACGGTAATCCCAAAAACATGTCAACATGATCTTGCCGGCTGATGGCACACTTTTGAACTTTTTCGCCAATTGCATCTTGATTTCGAGCGTGAAATGGTGAATCCATGATTCATCGCCTGTGATCATTCGATCCAAAAAATCCTCACCCTCCTGCTGGTATCGGATGATATGCAAAAAAAACAAGCATCGAAACGAGCACCCGTTCGGCCGCCAACTATCGTGGCACCTATCTGCATGACACTTTGCAAAAGCCGAGTGAACAATGTCGTACGCCATCCCGTATGAAATGTCCAACGTTGCAGCACTTTCTCTCACGGTAATCCGCCGGTTCTCCCGCACCTGCGCTTCCTCAGGGACAATGTTGCTGTCAGTCATGGATTCCCGCGGCCGGCCAGAGCGATGTTAGTCCAGCAGGTCCTCTCGTCCTTCGTTAAAAGCCTTGCACCAATGTTGTACTGTTCGTAGCTGCCCGATATCACTTCCGCACACCGACACAATTTCCTTATGGATTACACTCCGCCGTTCAAAAGCGCTGAACGATGAAATGAGAGCAATCATCTTGTTTGGGCTGTGACTTCGCTGGTGCTTGGCGGATGCACACGACACTAACAGGAAACTTTAACAATGAACCAAACTAACTTTTATATATCGCAATTTCTTTATATCTGCCGTCATTTTTGAGAAAAAAAATACGCGACATTGCTTTTTGCACCCCTCGTATGATTGAATAAAATACATACGTTTGATACAGAAAGAACACGTTTCTCTGTTCGACAACGTAGCAGTTCGAATCGAAGCTAAGTTTCTATCATAGTAATCTTATATTCGTTCATTACGTCATTCAATTTTTAAAAAAACGTATATGAAAGTTGCAAATCTAAAAAAAAATTATCTAATACTTAGACTGAAACTAAAATTGATTCTGCAAAACGATTCTACCCAATTTCCCCCAGATCAATGTTTACATACTCAACGCGCTTACGCAATGCAATATTGTAATATAAAACACTACATTGAAATTTATGGGACTTGTTAAAAATTAAATTAATCTTTTTAAAATTGTCCAAAGTTCTAATGAAGCCATTTAAAAAGGGAGTATATTAAAGACGCGCACTCCTTCATGACGTTAGGAGTACAATATTGTCCAACCAATCACGGAGCCCAATGCGTGGTTACTTTTAAGGGCGGACAGGTTATAGCCACGTGGGCTAAATTCTGAGAAACACTCTCTCCTACTCCCTCGAACAAAAGAGGAATTCTAGGAAACGAAGAGTAGATGCGTGATCGTGTGGCCGAAATCCGGCTCTGTGGTTGCTTGGAAACCGTCTCAGGGCACAAATCTTTTGTCCCCACTCCTTGGGGTGGTCTACTTGTAATTAAAGATAAAAACAGAAATTGGGGGGGGGGAGCTGTTAAAGATACATTTACAGAAGTTGACCAAAAACACCTTAGGATATGCAGTGCAGGATCCGAGCTGCGTGCAATGCATTGGAGGAGGGAACGTTACTGTGTTCAGATAGGTCTCTGAAACATCGCTCAAAGATGTTTAAACATTTATTATAACGACATTGATTGTGCAACCATTGTTTTGCATTACTGTAAAAATGTTATATTCAAATAGAAACGCTGCTATCCATGTTATACTTCGTCGTGTTTAGGAACAATATCCGTTTTTTGCCTTTTCTTTAAATCCAAACACACCACACTTTCACTGCCTGTATCTCCTAAATGGTTGTATCAATTGAAAAAAAACATCAAGAGTGAAACATTTCTCAAATGTTGAGCACAACTGAAAATACCATTAAAATAGGGATTGCACATTTCAAAGTTGAATTCCATATTCGAAAATGGCGTCGTTTTTTTTGGAAACGGAATACGCATAAAAATCCCTCGCATAAAAGTACAATAATTCTTCCATTGAAAATGCTCTGTCAAATTTGAATAATTTATAAATAAACTCTTTAACCACAACAGTATAATTACAAGAAAAATACAACCTAATCTTGCTGGAAGCACTTTCGAAAGCCAAGCTTTCATTATTCAACAGCCGATGAGGACCTCGAGTAAAACTGAGAGAACTAACCTTTGAACAAGTCTCTTACCCTCGGACTATCACCTCTTTGGTCCTATGAAGAGATTTCTGAGTGGTCAGAGGTTTGAGACTGACGAGGAACTCAAATCTGCTGTGCGCCATTGGTCGTATTCACGGCCGACGGAGTTCTACGATCGAGGTATTCTGAAACGAGTACACCGTTGAGATAAATGCCTGAATCGTCAAGCTTCTTATGTGGAAAAGTAGATAAAATGGTGTAGTTTCAGCTGCACTTACAAGGGAACTACGCGAATATTTACCTGAGATTTGCACCAAGTTGAAATATGTTACTCATTAATCTAAAGCTACTATTGGTCCTTGCAAAATAAAAAAATACTAAATTTTGTTTCTTTCAAAATAAACCGAGAAAACGAAAAATAATTGAGCACATATAGCCATCCAAAGACTCATTTGTTAAAGCGGTGTGTATGTGTATTACTGAGATCTCAACTTCTTTCTTCCACTACTCAACAACACGCACGATTTCACTTCACCTGAAAGCAAGGCTATAACTTCCAAAGTATGCTTGCGCGCAAAAAAAATGTTGTTGTACGTCCTTTATTATCCAGGTTGAACTTCGTAGAGTATCATGGTATCTAACTAAAAGAAAATAGGGTCAAAAATGATACGGTAGTGTAAGTTTATTGCGCCTTACGCGTTTCGGCATTACGCCATCATCGGAGGCTATACATCTACAAGAAGTTAAAACTGGCCGTGGCCAGGTATTTATACAGGATGTGTGGGATACAGAAACAAACAGGAATTATTGATATAATATTTGAATAGCTATTGGATGGTTATAAACAGGTATTGAATTTGATAGGAAGATTGTAGGAATGCGCGGACCTAATAGAGGGCTATGTGGGTAGCATCCGTTTTTTGTTCCTTGTTCGTGCCTCAGCCTTGATGAGTACTTGGATTAGGTCCTCTCTTTCAAAGAACGTCTGGTTGTTGAGTAGTATTGATGGTTGCGTTTGTCGTCTTTTCGTGATTTCTACCTCTTCACGTAGTAGGATCTTGGCTTTGTTGTTGTTTGTCCAAATGACAGACATGCATTCCACTATTCCTAACAATCTGTGTTTGTTTTTGAGGAGATGTGTGGCGTATGCGGATGCGTTATTGCCGTTAGTCCATGACCGTCTATGCTCCTTGAATCTAATGTGAAAAGATCTGGCTGTACATCCTATGTAGATAGCGTCCAATCAGGGCATGACAACTGATATACGCCCGCTTGTTTGTAAATATCATTGTCGGTGTTATTCTTCTTCGGATTGAGGAGTAGTTGGTTGTTATGCTTAGTTTTGAATGCGATCCCAAGGCCTTCCTCTCTGAATATTTTAGCGAGTTTGTACGTCTCGGGACCGAAATAGCTTAGTGTGATGTAGTCAGTTTCTTGTTTAGGGCGGTTGGGTGGCTGTTTTAGGGAACGTTTGGTATTATTGAGAACTGTGGTTGTTACCTTGTCTGGGAAATCGTTGAGGCGGGCTAGTTGATATGTAGTGGCGATCTCATATCTCCTGGCTTCATTGGTGATGGGGTATGTGAGTGCTCTTCTAAAATTGTATGCTAATGCTGCTGTTTTATGTTGCATGGGGTGGTTGGAGACATATGAGATAATATTAGCTGCGGTGAACGGTTTTCTGAATATTGCAAATTCGAATTTTTGTGTGCGGGCGTTTCTACGAATGTTGACGTCAAGAAGGTTGAGAGTTTCATCTTTTTCATATTCAAGGGTGTAAGTTAGTGCGTTGTGGGCGCTATTGAAGGATTGTAGTATATTATCACTATTCGTTTTTTGTTCATAATTATCTTCGATCTTTTCACATTAGATTCAAGGAGCATAGACGGTCATGTACAGCCAGATCTTTTCACATTAGATTCAAGGAGCATAGACGGTCATGGACTAACGGCGATAACGCATCCGCATACGTCACACATAATCCAAGTACTCATCAAGGCTGAGGCACAAACAAGGAACAAAAAACGGATGCTACCCACATATCCCTATATGAGGTCCGCGCACTCCTACAATCTTCCTATCAAATTCAATACCTGTTTATATCCATCCAATAGCTATTCAAATATTATATCAATAATTCCTATTTGTTTCTGTATCCCACACATTCTGTATAAATACTTGACCACGGCCAGTTTAACTTCGTCGGGAAGAGCAGTTTGGCTTTCGTGCTGCCCACTCTTGTCCGATGCAGAAATGGAGGCTCGTTGAAGACCTGAGCACCCCCCTGAACCTATCCAGGTACCTTGGGATGGTATTTCTCGATGTCAGTAAAACTTTTGACCAAGTGTAGCATGAGGGTCTTGTCTACTAAATGATCAGAGACGGGTTCCCTGCCGATTTGATTTTGATGGTGAAATCCTTTCTTGACGGCAGATCCTATCAAGCCAAAATTGGAGAAGATCTTTCCACACCCCGTGTTGTAAAGGCCGGTGTCCCTCAGGGTTCTGTCCTCGGGCCTGTGCTATTTAATTACTTTGTACATGATTTCCCGAAACCCGATAATTGTAATCTGTATTTTTATGCGGATGACACTGCCATTATGACATGGGCACACCAGCCGGCTCACGTTATCACTCGGCCGCAGTGCGCCTTGAAGCAGTTCGAAGACTGGTTTAACTGCTGGATTTTGAACCTTAACGTCGGAAAGTGCAAGGCTTTGTACCTCAATAGGAAGCTCAAGCATCCCCCAGATTCTCTTGTTCTGTTCAATAAGAAACTGGACTGGGTGGACAACTACAAGTATCTGGGAGTTATCATTGACTCAAGACTCTCATGGAACCAGCATATGTCCTATGCTCTGATTAAAGCGAAGAGGGCTAAGTACAGTATCATAGCTCTCATGGGTCGCAACAGCGCCCTCAGCATTGACAACAAGCTACTTCTGTACAAATCGATTATCCTGATCATACTCCTCTATGGCATGCCTGCGTGGGCGACTATCTGTAAAACCAGATGGAGTGAACTACAGTCATTCCAGAATGTTACCCTGAGGACCATTGCCCAGTTAGACAGAAGGACGGTGAAAAACCAATCCATCCACTTGGATTTAAACATGGCCCATATCGGAAAGTTTATACAGGATCTCCTTTTGATTATGATACAGAAGATGAAGACTCACAACAATAAGCTTGTGAAAGGGATACTGAAGAACTCAATGAATATGAACTGGCATACGAAGTATCGTAAACCGAGGCACGTTCTTGACATCAATTTTGAAGATATTAGCAACGTCTCTTTCCCAGACTACTGGAAGATGTGATAATCTTCTTTCTCCTTGTATTTTTTATTTCGTTTGTTTTTTGTTTCTGACAATCGTCAATCTTATTTTCTTTTTTGTATAATATGGAAGACCGCTTGGGTTGGTTATACCCCGTCCGCACTGCAAAAAATAAGCTAGCCTAAGTTGATAAGCTAGCTTAAACTGCAGTGCGAACGATTCTAGCTTTTGTTGGGCTAGCCCAGATTCTGTTAAGCTAGCTTATGATGGGCTAGATTTTTAAACTAGCTTATCCAGTTGAGCCACAAACGCACTGCATCATGGGATACGTTTTTCCCCATGATTCCGTAGTTTTGGAGCATTTCGCTTGCTTGGCTTGACCAAGGTTATAAGATCGTGCTACTTTGTAATTTATATGGCTGCACTAACACTAATAAGTATAGAAAAAAAAACGAGAAAAAAAGGAAAACTGGACTACGGAGGAAGTTCGCATTTTGATAGAGATATAGGGCGAAAATATCGACGACCTGCGACGCGTCAAAAGTCAAAATTGTAGGCTAGTTTTAGAGCACTTCAGTGCGAACGACCTATCCTACAACTTAAGCCAAGATATCTAGCTTATCGAATAAGCTAGCTCAACAATAAGCTAGTCCAGCAGTGCGGACGGGGTATTAGGCTTCTTGACTACCTCAGTGTATTTCACTTGGAGTTTATTCTGGTTGGATGAGCTTTGTGAAAGCGCTGCTTTCATCCCATCCTAACAAATGTACACTTCACTGTTCGATTGTCGATAGTTTAACTTCGTGTAGGTGTACAGCCTCCGATGATGGCGTAATGCCGAAACGCGTAAGGCGCAATAAACTTACACTACCGTATCATTTTTAACCCTATTTTCTTTTAGTCCTTTATTAGTTGTTTACCTGTATGTTTTTTGTAATTTTCTTTGAAAAAAATAAATGGTGTTACTTTCTGATATCTTCTCATAGATCACGACAAAAGATAAAAACTAAAAAACACAATACAAGAATGTAATGATATGAGCCAGGTATTAAAAGTCCCCGCGGGATGCAATAATAATAAAATGCAAAAATTACAAAATAACAAATTGTCAAAAAGTTCATTAAAATATCTGCTTCATGCTGGAAATGAATAAGTGAAATAATTCTTGTTCAGAGATTCACTTCCTACCTTATTTGATAAACTAATTTGTGTTAGTTCGACGATGTTTCTTAAATAGTCTCCTTTTATGATTTCTTTAGGATACCGTAATAGCGTTACAAGCACTGGCAGAATACAATTCCAGATCCAAAGTTCCAGCATTGGATATGGAGTGTAACATAAGTAGTAGCGCCTCTGCAGCATCAAAGACAACTATCAGACTACGGAGAGACAGTCCACATTCCGTTAAGGAAATAAAGGTAAAAAATTTTACTACTTTTCACTAAATGTAAAGTTTTAGGTTGCATTAAAATTTTAGTAAACTATAAATACAGCGAAAACAATATATAAAAATTCAGTGGGGATTGACTAACAAGAGATATAGCAGGGTTTAATTTTTAAATGATTTAGGGTGGTACATTATATTTGGGGTTTCATTGTATGTGGGATTATTTTAAGCTTTATCTTAAATATGATACTCTAACATCAAAAATCATAAAGTTTTTATTTAGTTCAGTTGATTTTATAAATATTAAGTTCAAAGCTACATTTTTAAAATTCTAAAAGTAGCTTTGTAATTTTTTAACTCGTTAATTTAACTATTTTTAAGAAGGATTTTAACTTTCTAAGTTTTCTTCCTCAGACCATCTGTAAATACTTTCTAGGATAATCGCCAACGTATATAATTATTACTATCCCATAAAATAATTCTTAATATTTTTAAGCAAACTTTATTTCTTCGCTTAAAGCAATGAAATTAGTTCAGAAAAAATTAATTTTGCTATCAATTTTTATCTAATTCGTTTCCTTTGTAATAGAATATTCAATATCTGAATATGCCAATTTTTCAGGTACCAGCAAAGGGAAGAGTTTATTTTGATGTCACAGGTAAAGGAATGGGGACAATGGCATTAACTATGCAATATAACGTCGAACAAGATCCAGATAAAAAATGCGAAGTACGAACAAAAATCTCATTTACACATCTCAAGATGAATATTTTATTGATTTAACAAGAGAAAAACATCTGTTTGATTTCACTTAATCTTTTTTTTTCAGTACGATCTCTCAGTGACAGCTGAAGAAACAGATGAAATCCTTCGAGAAATACCTGCCATTCGACCGGAGTTTGAAGAACAAGATATTTTCCCGCAAGTTTTGGTGCGAGCTATTTATGATGAGAAAATTCAGCAAGAAAAATTTGGTTATGGCGGTAATCATCTTAAAAAAATCTTTTAAATATTTAAAAGGATAGCAGGCAATTCAAGTTATAAGTTGTTTAAATCTTACATAAAAAATGATAATTTTCACTCACACGAAGTCGAAAACGATCATTTATATATTAATTGGGCGCAGGAGTTTTAGATTTTGTTTGAGAAGGTAGTCTTACTGATTATGGATAAGTTTGATATCGTAACTTAAGTTGGCGTATAAAAATAAAAAAACCAAATTACCTTAACTG
>JAHWFO010014717.1:508-11891 GCA_023313115.1 Rhysida immarginata
TCAACAAAAAATTATATTTTCTGATCGTCTGAGAATTGCACAATGCAACATTTCTATAACATTCGGTGAAGTTATAATATAAACGTACTTGCTTCTTATTACTTCTTCAGATATTTTAACGAATTTATTAACCTCCAAGGAACATAGATTGAAGGATTCTGAAATTTTGCTTATTCGGATTCAAATTTAGGATCAATCAAAGAATATTTCGTTAAAAATTTAATCTAAATTGCATCTTCCACATGCATTTCAATGGTATCTATCGCTGCGTTTGGGCCAACAATGGCTGACAAACTCACGTGACAGCCGTTCTACCAATCAGCAGCTGCGGGCGGCGCGGAAAAGGTTTGCCGTACTTTCTTAATCTAGAGCTTTATAGACGTTCAAGTCAACCCCTTCTAGCCACTATAACCTCGGGCAGGCCTTTCTTATCGGCGGCTACGCACGAACACGGACGAAAAAAGCCCGTGTTCCGTGCTAGGTGTTTTGCAACACGGGAGACGGTTCGTGTAGGAAGTGACGTCAGATTTTAGCAAGACGACACGCTTAACACGACTAACGCGGAGTTTTTTAATGTAGCTACTGCCTAATGTTTTATTTCAATTTAATTGTTGTCATCCGGCAATTTTATCATTCCACCCATCTGATAAAATTTTCTGGGAGAACACTGAGTTACTTACTGCTGCTGCCTTGAAGGGAGGGGGGGGGGTTCGTCCTACCTAAACGCTCAACAGACTATTCCTCTTTCCATTTTCTAAGGGTTTTTAGAGAGTTTGAACAGCCAACAATAAAACAGTACGAACCCATGCTGAATTAAATGCCAAATTGTAAAGCAAATACAAGGAAGAGCCAATCCAAGGCAATGAGCTATGGCATGGTCTTCATCAGGGGTGGATTTAGACTTGATAAGGCCCTAAGCTATATGAAGCCCCTACCATTTAAACTAAAATTGTGAGGCCCTACAAAAGAGGCCTACAGATTGTGAGACCCTAAGCTGTAGCTTATTTAGCTTATACGTAAATCCACCCCTGGTCTTCATTCATCCATGGCTGTGGCACACGGTGTAACGGCCGACGTACAGTGAAACGTCTAGCGGATCCAGATAAAAATAACAGATTTGCAAAAGGTGGATAGGATATGATTATGCGATTACTTGAATTGAAATCAATTGTCAACCATTTGTAAGCATTCAACAGTTCTTTAAATTGTTTATGTAGCAAATATTTAAAAGATATCCGTTCTATTTTAATTGCAACTACATGTTTAAGTTAAGAGAGATACAAGATATAAAGGAAGAAAATGGGTGGGGGAACTTTTTAAAATTTAATGATTATCAATTTAGAGTCGAAACGTTTGTAGCTTTAGTAACAGTGATAACGTACAACAATGGGGAAGAAGGTCGCGTTGCTTGTTAATTATGACTGGTTTAAGTCTCATCATGCACGAGGTCACGCGAGGAGATGCCCTCACGCATTCTTTATAGAATCGCTTATTGTTGTTCGCCATCTTGCACTTATTCTTCCCCCTCTCACTAATACCCTCTCTTATTTTTTATCTTTCGGCTTATTCACATAACCTTCAAAATTTCGTACCTAAATTCTTCATTGGTTCCTAGTCTACATCAGCGTCACTGGATGGCTCATGTGCCAAAAAAATCACCGACTGCCCTCTACAACACTATTACCCCCCCAAACACCTATCGATTCCTTCCAAATGGAAGGCAACAGTCAGCGCAGCAACAGTTGCTTATCCAGTACAACAAACATCAACAACACCCGCAACAACAACAACAGCAGCAACAGCCAACACAGCAGCAACAGCCACAACAGTCACAGCAGCCTCAACAGCCTCAACAGCAACAGACACAACAGCAGTCGCAGCAGCAGCAACAACCGCCGCAACAGCAACAGTCACAGCAGCAACTTCAACAGCAGAAGCAACAGCAACTGCAGAGAAAAACCCTGTCGACCCTTAGACAAAATCAAAATCTTCCCGTGGGTTCCTATGGAAGGGGAAAATGGGCCGATAAGACCAACAACTACGATGCCCTTTTCACCTCCATTCCCTCACTGTAAGTACAATTCTATTCAGACTTTAAAATCTTAACGAAATAAGTAGATGCCTAACAATGCAACTACCAATAACTCGATCATACCCAATCCTAGACCAGCTATGTGACCTCCCTGAATAGCCAATCATATCCAATTTCGTTTACACCGTTTTATATGTAATAATCATTTCTGTTTCATATAAACTGCTGTGAGGCAGGAACATATGCTTGTTTCATTTCCTGTTAAATTGTATAGTAAGGCATCTATTTAAAAAGTTGCTTAGTTGCTTAAGAAATATAATACTACTGTCTGCGACAAAAGTTTAAGTTCGCACATTTTTTCAAGTTTCTTTAAAAATGGTTAGTTTAAATAACGTTTGAAATATATTTACAAAGTAAATCAAATTTTATTGACAAAAAATAACAAACACAGGGTGCGACAAAAGTTTAAGTTCACCACCTAAACAAATACATTATACAACATATTGTCATGCTTAAATTTGAATAGTCTGCTTAATACTGAATCAAGAATATAGTATATGAGCATTCTGCTCGTCATCAAACACAAAATTCCTAGAAGAAAACATTTGACAGAATTTAAGAGCGGTCAGGTTTCAGCTCCCAAATCTGAAGGTAAATCAAACGGGCAAATTTCACAAATTATTGGACGCAGTCTTTGTGTTGTACTTGTAGCTGTTAAAAATCTGATCAAAAATCGTGCAGAAAAAGATCTGGAAGACCTCGTGCAATTCATGGGAGGTCAGCAGCATCTAACTCTGAGGTCAGCCCATCAACTTGTCACTGATGCAGGCTTAACAACAAGTGTGCCTGCAGCAACTGGGGTTCCTAAAGTCTACTCCAACTCTGCAGAGAAAAAAGATAAAACGAAAACCAAATGTAAACCAACACCATATAGATGCCAGACTAGAATTTGATGGAGCACTGATTGGAGAAATATCATCTTCTCATGAGAAAAAATTTAATCTCGATGGTCCAGACGGGTTGTCTTTTATTTTCATGACTTACGAAAGAATTAGCAATGATGGCACGAAGGCAGTGTGGTGGAAAAACGGTGATTTGGGGGGAGGGGGGGAGCAATTGGATTTAGAAAAATATGTGAATTACAATTTATTACTGGACGACGGAATGCAGAGGACTATATCAAGCGACTTTCTAATGTGTTTCCAAGATGTCAAATGTCTGGTAGGGAATAATTCCAGCAGGATAATGTATCCATTCACACTGCACAAAGTTCTGCACTGTTTTGAAAGAAATTTTAAATTACTAGCGTTTTCCCCGGATATTAACCCAATGAAATATCTGTGGAGCATCAGGACTCGTGCAGTGTATGCAAATGGAAACAATATAAAATGATCACTGAAAAGGCTACAATTGTTCATGCATGGAATGAAATTCCACAATCTACAATTATTTCTTTATATAATTCTATGCCAAATCACATATTTGATGTTATAACCAATAAGGGTTTCTACACGCGCTATTAAATTGTATCATTCTTTTTGGATCGCGCCCTGTTTGTTTTGTTTGTTTTTTTTCGTCAATAAAATTTGATTGAGTTGGTAAATCTGTTTAAAACTTTATTTGTAGTGTAATTATTCATTATAAAATGACATGACTAATTTGGTATTTTTAAAACTAACCATTTTTAAATAAACTCGAAAAATCGGGGAACTTAAAATTTTATAGACTGATTAATGAACATCATTGATAAAGCCGGCGTTTGATGTTTTGCTCCGTCGTTCACTTCCAGGCACCTATGAGTAATCCACTACATTTTGAAATCTCTTTTGAGACCACATTGGCATGTTCCAAAAAGCTAACCTCATCATAATAGTATTCCCAAGCATTTTTCTATCGCTCATTTTAATTATATATTTGCAATCTAAAATGACCGATCTTTGTCTGTTTTCGTAGGGACAAATTGCGGAACGACTTTCTTTCGGGCGATATGTCGCGGCGAATTACCAAGCCCACCATCGAGCGGCGTGCCACGATTCATGACCGCCCGGCCTCGTACGAGATCGTTGTCAATATCAACGAGTACGATCCGAGCGAAATCGACGTCCAAGTGATGAACGGAGCAGTCCTCGTTAAAGGAAACCACAATTCCTACACGAGGTCCGGGAGTCGAACCCCATCCCCAGCTCGAGCGTCCAGTCGCTCCCTCACCAGATCGAGCAGGTGACTTCAAATATTTATAGTAATGTATTCTCAACTACCTCGTATACACTTATATTCAGAACCTTTAATTATATAAAGAACACTTTAAAATCAAAATAAATAGCGGCTAAAGTAATTAAAATGTTGAGCTTATTTCCCATTACCCTGCAGGATTGTTTATTTTCATAACGTCTCTTTAGAAAGAGGAAATAAGGCTCGTAAAGAAATTATGGAACGTGCAGTATTTTGGAATTGAACAATTTGTATTTTACTTCGATTGATTTATCGACTTTTATATACACGATATGTATAAAAGTAAATGCAAACAATGGGCGAGGTCAAAAATGCTAACACCGAGTTGAGTTAGTGAAGAAAGTCATTGTTGCTACGACAGTCAACAATACGTTAACAATCGAGCAATAATCATTGCTTCACCAACCCAACTCGGTATTTGCATTTTTGACCTCGCCCAATATAGAGTATGCGTTTCCAAGGACTTCATCTGTAGAAAATAACAAAAACAAACCATTGCTTGTAAAGAAAATATAAAACTAATTAAACTGAAGCGTAGTTTATAGTCCCTCAGTAACCAATAAATAGCCTTCCCATTCGTGGAAATTAGTTTAAACAAGGCCACCTATAGACAAGGCCAGTTCACTCAGACAAAATGGCGGCGATAGTAGGCTGGCAGATGATATACGATGTTATACAGCTGAGCTGGATTTTTTTTCAATGCTCAGCCAAAATAGTGTAAAAATTCACAGTAAAATTTTTTTGTACGCAATATTCTTCACATTAAAATATTACAATAATTTATTTTACATTTATTAGGCTAAACGGACTTTTTGAAGGAAAATTATTTTATAATAGAAATTCCCACCCGTCGCATGAAATGAAAATGGAATATCAATGGTGTTCAAAACTTATATTCTGCAACAATATAGGCTACTGTTCATCGTTCCCAGAGTTTTCGGAGCTCGGCGACTGGTTTTTGCTTCTCGAGCATGAAACATCAGCGTCGCTCGTGAGCTCGACGCGTGGGCGGCAATTTGACCCTATTAATTACTTTTGATACAGTTCTACCATTATTTCTACGTCGATAAAGAGGGTAACCATTAACATTTTCTTTAGTTTCTGGCACAAACTCCTTTGGATATTCTTTTTGCATTTCCCTTCTGCATATAAAATAAATTGGGCTATTGCGAGTCGGATTCGCGCATCGAGGGTTCCGTATACTACCATATAATATATATTATTTACCAAAATATGCCAGGTTCTGGAGGGTGTGGCACTGTTCTCGATTTCGGCTTTTATAAAATAAGCGCTTTGAACAAAAAAGTTTTCAAATATTAAATTTTAACAGATCACCTGAAAAAAGATTTGAACTCACACTGGACAGATTTGAACTCACACTGGCCAGTTTTTCATTATTTGTTGTAATACTTTAGAGTTTGAACTACAATCATGCCAAGTTGGACGCTTGTATGTATAACAGAAAAAAAAATTACATTTTTTATTATTTGTTAGACAAATCGCCATCCGCCATAATAACATATACTCTGTGAAAATTTTAACTGGCTACCTATTCCGGTTCAAAATATACTGCCCTTAAGAGTATTATCTTACCACACAACAATCCCTGGCTTTGGACAGACCAAGAGAATTATTTTTTTTTTCAGTTTTACTAGTGGTAAATAGGCCATCCCGTATGGGTATTTATATAAGCATAATCATTCGTATTTTCGCCAATAATCAGCAAGTTATGAGCATTCTTATGAGCAAAACCAACGGCTACAACAGTGGCATTCAAAATTTACCACGCGAAACTCATTTTCATGCAACAATGCGTTTTTTGCGGATAAAAAAAATAATTTTATTAGTAATAATAATTTATTTAATTAAATAACAATGACGGAGTATTGTCTTGCCACAACCATCCCTGGCTTCGGACGGATTGTTGTAACTTTTTGTTGGCCTCGGACGGCTGGTCGGACGAACCGACGGATAAGAGAATTAGTATATGGGTCATTCCACGTCAGTTCAGGCAGGCATTGGCACTGACCTCTCGGATTTCAATCAAATTTGGTATATACAATTGCCCTAGGGAGTTGGCAATGAATGCCAAATATTATTAATTTTTTTTCATTTTTATAGAAATTACGGACATTTAAAATTTTCGAAATTTGAGTGGTGGCCTTATCTAAGAAGTACTGTAACTTCGGTTGTATTTTACTTAGAAAGATGTGATTGGTGACATATGAAAGCTCTTTAACTGTAGATTCTGTATGAAATTTTTAAAATTACTCATGTGCAAATATTTGAATTTAATAAAAAATATTTTATTTATGCAAATTTCTCAAAAGGTGGGTATTTTTTTTGTTAAACAATTATTAATATCTTACACATACTTTCATAAAAACAATACAAAAAATTCAAAACTGTGTTTTGCTCCGTTTTAAAGCTTGAGCTCCAAGCAGCGGGAGTCCGGTAATAGGGACTTGACTACTCGTACAGGGAAGAGAAAGCCGTGTAACCTTGGGACCATTCATTTATTTACGTTTGAATATTTATATAAATAATATTATTAATTATAATTACACGAAAAAATAAAACCAATAATAGCATTATAATAATAATTAACTCAATAGGAAAAATGTTTCTTAGAACTTCAGTTGTTTTTTTTTCGGAAGGCAGAAAAGTATTGAGCACCTGTTAAATAAGAAGATAATGTCGAATTGTTAGTATATTTACTTTATACTTCCTCAGGGTCGGTCACTTTTGAGTTACCCTGAAGGACGAGATGAATTGCAGAGGCAGCTGAAGTTGGTACACAGGGTGATTCAAAAGTCAGTGTGCAGTAGTGCGTGGAAACGTGTCTAGCACACACATCAATGCACTTTCTGAAGGACGTCTTTGCTGATCGCCGGACCACACATCTCTCGATTTCTTCCTTTGGGATACCTTCAAAGGTAAAGTGTATGCAAACAATCCGGACGTTTTGCCTGAGCTGAAGGAGGAAATCACAACTGAAGTTCTGCAAATCTCACCAACCATATTGAGCAGTGTGTTTCACAACGTGCAACTGCTCTTTTTTTCTCGTCATCAGGGATTGAATGTCCCTTAAAGTGCTTTTTCTTCTTTGGGAAGTGGTGAAAGTCGCAAAGTGCAAGATCTTTCATCTTTGAACTGCAGTTTTTCATTGTTGAACTGTAGGCGCTGTAACACCTCTAGTGTGTGGCGACTGTTTGCGGGCCAGCGTTATCGTGCTGCAGAAGATGGTCCAAAGCTGCCATTCAATCCTGGTGTCGACAACGAATAGTGCATTACGTAGAGGACAAATGTAAGTATCAGATACAAAAGAATTTTGAAAATCGGTTAACAAATATAAAAGTTACAGCCATGGAGGCATTACTTTTCGATCAACCCTCGTATCTTCTCTATATTTATTGAATTTTCTTTTAAAAATTTAATGAATTCACATTGAAAAGGATAAAAAACGCTGTAGAATGCTTAAGACAATTGGATATTACCACAAAATTTATATTTCTTAGGATGCCTTGTCCATCTGAAGAACTGTAACATACAAACGGATGTATTGTGGTTTGCAACTCGACCTTTAAAAATTAATATCTTCAAAACGGAACAAATCTCAGTTTTGAATTTTTTGTATTGTTTTTATGAAAGTATGTGTAAGATATTAATAATATTTTAAACGAAAAAAATACCCACCTTTTGAAAAATTTGCATAAATAAATTATTTTTATGAAATTCAAATATTTGCGCATGCGTAATATAATTTCATATAGAATTTCATATAGAATCTACAGTTAAAGAGCTTTCATATGTCGCCAATCACATCTTTCTAAGTAAAATACAACCGAAGTTACAATACTTCATAGATCAGGCCCCCACTCAAATTTCAAATGTCCGTAATTTCCATAAAAATGAAAAAAAAATTAATAATATTTGACATTCATTACCAACTCCCTAGGGCAATTGTATATATCAAATTTCATTAAAATTCGGGAGGTCAGTGCCAAAGATATAAAATTTCTCCCTTAATTGACGTGGAATGACCCATATAAGATTACTAGATTTTAAATAATTAGATGATGGTTTTAGTAATACTATATTTAATTTTTAATCAATTAGAGAATTTTGAAAAATTCAATATTAAATATAGTATTACTAAAACCATCGTCTAATTATTTAAACTGACTTTGTGAGATTACGAGGCGTCTTCAAATGAAACCCGTTCGAGTCAAGCAGGTGTTGTAAGAAGAAGGCAGGGAACAGGAAACAAACAAATAGAAAGAGTAGTGTCAAGAACCACAGCGCCAGAGGTTTATTTCTAATTAGAAAGAATTGTATTTAATGAACAGTATTGTACATACGTTTCTCAAAAGAAGTCACCCATGGCATTTAGGCGCGCATCCCACTGTTTGGGGAGACGGGAAATTCCATCCGTGAAAAAAAAGATGTCTTCAGTAGTGATCATTCTCCACGACAATGCATCCCATACGTCTCAGAAGTTGTTGTGGATGCACTTGACTCGAACGGGTTTCATTTGAACACGCCTCACAATCCCACAAAATCAGTTTAAATAAGCACATCGGAAAAAAATTACTCACTTTAAGAATTCTACGATGCTTCTACGTAAATTTGTTGAAATATACAAATGAATGCGCATGAGCACATTTCATTCGGAGAAAGTAGTAGCTAAGCAACTTATAAGCATTGTTAATAGCAGTTTGTGTTATTCCGTGTCGAACTTTGCTGCGAAAAACGGGTCGTAAGCCTGATGTATCTCAGTGGCAAAACAGGGTCATAGCATTAGGCGAGGAAAAGGACATCGCGTGCAAGAATTAGCTACCTCTGCCGGAGCATCAAAGCGCACAGTCTTTGTGAATTCAAAAAATGGTCCACAGGCACATCGGGTGGCAGCAACCGTCGGAAGTCAGTGCTGACTGAACGGGACCAAAGACGAATATCGCGTCTGGTCACTGCTAACCAATTTCAAACCAGGCAAGAACTGCTGCAAGAAGTCAATAATGGTCCGCATAGACAAGTTTGGATCATTTCATACCAAATCTACCAGGGGTCTAACTCAGTAGGACTTGGAATTTGATAATTTTTTTGTTATTTGTTCCATGCATTAATGTAAAGAAAAGTACAAAATTTTAGATTTTTCGGACTTATGGTTTTTGAGTTATAAATTTTTAAAGTTTTTAAAAAAGCTGAAAAACGACATGTTTTTGAAATAGTTATTTGGCTATTTCTCAAAAATTATAGGAGCTTGAAAGCTGGAACAGGTGTCACTTTTTTCAGTTTTTAATGCTCTTTCTTTTGATATACAACATGACCATATTCTTAAAATACAATATTTTGCCAAAAACAACCCCTAAAAATTCTTTTTGAATTTAGAAAAAAATACCCCTTTTGGTTTTTATTAAAAATTATATGTTATTCTAACATGTGCTGGCTCAAAGTGTGCCAAATTTCAAAGTGGAGAAACAATGGGTTTATGAGATGAAAAATTTATGACCAACAACAGGTACACTAAAACGCTGTCAAGATCTGCCAATATTAGAATATACATGTACAAAGAATAAAGTATCTTAAGAATATATAAAGGATTTCTGGTAGGCTATATAAATAAGATATCATAAATCTAGATACACGTTTACAATCTCACTTAGTCTAAATAACAGCTGAGGCTTTCAAAACAAACATGTCACAACCTGAAAGTCTGGAAGTCTTCACTTGCCTCTGTTTGTCAGCGATTGCATCGTGGTCAGTTTCTGCCTAGTGTAGCATTCTGAATCTGAAGTTTCTTTTTTTTTTGATTGGAGATTCACCAAGAAGTTCCAATGATTTATTTAAAAAATCTAGAGAGGAATCAGGATCAACAAAATCAGTGTCATTGTTCCTTATACTGGCCCCGGTATTGGCATATTATCAATATCATCATTATCGTTCTTGCCCAAAAGTTTTTATGAATTTATTGTTCATCTTTATATAATTTGTTAACTTTCAATCTGCAATGGGAGCATTCTGCAAAAAAGTGGCCACCAGACGGCAACACGGCCAAATGCGGTCTAATGGCTACCCATGATGCCTAGCATTTCTCTCAGTATTGCATGCTTTTTTGCCTACATATTCACGTGTTTCGATTTAATATAAATTTCTTGTGCCTTCTACCTTTATGGCAAAACAAAGGTGGACATTTATTTCCGAAAGATAAAGATCACGCTGTAAAAAAATTTTGCATTATTAGTTTCTCATTTTTTCTTCTTTTTATTACTGCTTACATTCTAGCTAACTATAAGGTGTTGGAAAAAAGTATAGAGCCGGGATGAAAATGCAAATAAACGTAGCAAATCCATGCTGATTTTGTTGCTTTTTTATAGACGTGAATTAGATGATACAAAACGTTGTAAAGATAAATAAACTCTTTTTCCACAACAAAAATAGATTGAAAAGATACAACCTTACAAGCTGGAGAATTCTTTCGATAACAAGTAATTGCTATCGAAAGAATTCTCCAGCTTGTAAGGTTGTATCTTTTCAATCTATTTTTGTTGTGGAAAATAAGTTTTTTATTTATCTTTACATCACATTTATCCACATATTTTTCTTTGTTAATACAAAACGTTGTTTGCAGGCGTATTTAACAACGAATAAGGAATCAAATGCAAATTAACATTACAATCTAAAACGTTAGTATGAAATATTTTAAAAACGACTATATAACTTGAAACTCAACCATTTATTTAGACATAATCACTATCCTATAATTTTTTACATTAAAATACCACTTTAAAAACTAGTGCTATTTACAAATAAAATATTTACAAAATTTCAAAGTTCCTTGGCTACCTCGCTGTGGGAGAGAAGAATCCAATCCTGTTGTAAAGTTCACTTCAACATGGTTCCCGAAGATGTCCTGAACCACTTTACTTTTCACCTTTCATCATAGATCTTGAATACGGTGCAAATTTTTATATCACCCACAAAGAGGAACTCCAAGGAATACATAAAAAAAATTATAATACACTGATTTACATCTTATTTTGCCTTAACATGTTTTCGAGGCCATCACGGCTCTCATCATCAGAGGCTTATCTTTCACTAAAATCTACCTGTACATAA
>JAHWFO010014718.1:0-12212 GCA_023313115.1 Rhysida immarginata
TTGGAATGCATTCTGAAATGACGTCATCATGGCGGCAGTCACACCTTATTGTTGTGAATCCGCCAACATTTTACTTTATTTCTATTTTCTAAAATCATTTTATGAATTATCATTATACTTAAAATAAAGAAGAGACTCTGAGGATTAAAATAAAAAAAAGTTCCTATACCCAACTGCAATAACAATCTCGCAATTTGGCGCCAAATTTCAACTTCGCGAAATCGAAAACAAAGAAGGCACTCAAATTACAAGGATGAAGTAATGGTAAGATAAAAAATTTTTTATATATATTTATGCAGAAAAACTTGTATGGAACAATTAAGGAAGCTACGAAATTTCATAAAAAGCAGGTTTTTATTAAGTAGAGAGTAAATATATTTAAAAATGAAGAAGTATGTAATGGGTATATAAGATCGACGTTTAGTTTGTAACATCCGCGCCTGTTCATTTTAAATTAATTATAATAAATAAAATATCTCATTCTCTAAGCTAATTATACTGTATTATTATAGAGAAAGGTTTGCTGTATAGAATAGAGTAATTTTCGTTTTCTTAGACTGAATGAATAAAAAGATAAAAATTTTTATTTCTGACTATATTATAAAAACGAGTAAAAGTGCCATATGGCACTCGGCCGTCCCAAAAGAATTAACGGAAACCGCTAAGATCACATGGAAGCTTTGACTAATTAAATGCACTTGAGTAACTTGCTTGGCAATCAGTTGACTGGCTGTTAAGTTTACAGCATACACCTAAATCATTTAGACTTTGTAAACGTATTAATATATTTTCCGCAATATAGTAATTTCACTTCAAACTAATCCAATTTCAACAACAAAATTAATTTGACTTAATTAAATTTGTTTTTATTGAAAAAGTGATAAGCAAAATAAGTGACAAAAGCCATTAGAATGCAAATTTTAACTATATTATATACGCTTAAAGATATACATTTAGATACACTGTATATTTTAATGATAAAATTACATTGAAGTAAATTATGTTGACAAAAATTAAGAAACTTCAGACTTCGACAAAATAATATAACAATTAATATAAAAAAATCATAGAAAACCGACAGTTGATTATAATTAATTTACATTTCATTTTAAACTCCATGGGAAACGAATTACTATTTATTTTGAATTCATAAAAATCCAAAAATTAAAATTTTTAAGAAATTTTTTTTTTTTTTACAATTTCCAAGCCGAATAAATTTTATTTTGAATTAAAAGTCATTTTAATAATTTTATGTTTTGGGGGTTAAAATATAACATTATTTAGCTGAGCACGGAGAAATTTCTTATAACACGGCAATGATGTTGAAAATATCCTTAAGCGCCAAACTCCACTTGCAAAGAAAAAAAAAATGGTTAACAAGGCAAATGAGCACAAGTTAGTCTTAGACATTTCTTAGTATTCTTCAAGTGTCTACATTTTTTTTTTTACAACTAGGAGAATGGCACTTAAGGATTTTTTTCAACATCTTTGCCCTGTTACAAGATATTTCTTATGCTCAACTAAGCAGCGTTTTATTTTTCAGCCTCAAAACATATAAGGTACAATTCTGGGGGTTGATACAAATAATAGTGGTTGTTAATAGGAACTTGAAATAAATATTTAAAAAATTTAGTTGATTAAGGAGTTATTAAGCCAGCATACAAGATAAAAGTGAAAAAAATAAAAAAATAAACACAATTATTTCTGCATCAGACTAATGAAAAGTGTTTTGCAGATTTTATTAATCCACCAGGTAAACGTTAAAGTTTTTAATTTTCATTAAGAACTTTGCTTAATTAAACGAAGAAAGTGGCTTTATTTCAATTTTGAAAATAAGCAAAATGTATGTTTAAAATGCTTTTATTTTCATGGTACACCGATAACAATCCTGATCACAGTTTCTTCAATAATGTGAGGGTTTAAAAGATAACTCTTCATTTTTTATTTAATGTAATGAACATAAGAAACTGACAATATTTATTAGTTATACAATTAAACAAACATCACGAGTAAAAGCTTTCATTTTCTTTATAAACATGTAAAAATTCTGAATACACTTTCACAAAAGATATGTTAAATCAAAAATTAACTTTTTATTTAATAATATCTAAGAAACGGGTCAGTTTGAAAGTTTTAATAGATAAGCAAACATGTCTTAAATGTTCTTATTTTCATTGTATACATGAAACAAATTCATATACAGACGTAAAATTAACTTTTTTATTTATTGAAATTAAAATGAAGAACGAAAAATAAATTTAATAATGAAATATATTCGAAAAGCGCCTATTTCCCAATGCTTTTCCTATGCTAAGCGAACCCACGATTCTACTAAGGAAGTTACTCAAGTGTATTCAATTAGGCGAATATCTATTTAATTAGAAATAATTTTTTTCTTGACGCTGATAGATTACATGTCATTCATTTCAAGCTTCCCTGTGATCTTGGTGGTTTCCGTTAATTACAGACCGAGAAATAATTAAAAATCTATAAAAAGTCGTAGCATGCTCCATAGAAACGCAGGTTTAACAGCCGGCAGATTCCACCCATGTGCCGGAGGGCGCTACCGTCTGCTCCCTACCATCGCTTAGCATGGTAAATGGTGAAGCTGTCCATTTTGTGTTATTCTGTGGTTGTACTTTCTTTTCTATTACCAGAGGGGAGAGGCGACACTCATAGACTACAAACCGTCGGTCAGTTTTGCACTGCAGCGCACCAAACGTTGGGTGCGTAAAGGGCCAGATGCGTCTGTTTAGCTCCCATAGAGAACAGCGCTTAACGTTACCTTTTTTGCTGATTAAACAAAGAAAAATATAAATTACAATAAATTTAAAAAAATTATATTGGTTTTGCTAATAGCCTGTTATTTTTATATCATTATTTGACATAAAAAATTAAAACAGAATAGAAGTTTACATACTCCTGTATGTTCTCTTATCCATACTGATTTGTAAAATACAAATGAAATTTTAAAATTGTTAATTTTTTAAATAAAACTCACAATTTTTTATATCCAATAATATATTATACTAATATTAGCAAAAGTAATTAGCAAATATTATAAAAAAAATTTATTTCAAAGAAATGAGCAGAAATGAAATACGGACGAATAGTAAGAGTTTATGAAAAATTAAATGATTTTCAACAATTTCTTCTATAGGTAATACAATATTAAAAATAGTCAATGAGCTTAAAATTGAAATACTGTACATGTTATTTGCAATTTTTTAAACTTACAATTAAAATGCTTTAACCAATTTAAAAATTTGGATTTATTAGTAATCTTTTTTTTCCACTTTTTTGGCTGGAATTTATTTTTGTAATTAGCAGTAGACATTGCTCTATTAAGGAGTTTCACCGTGTCTCACATGCATTATAGAAAACAATCTGAAATAACTCTGGTAGAATAATTTGAAAAAATAAATTAAAGGCTAAATCTGTTAAAAGCAACGTGTCTAACAGCATTAAATTTACTAAAGAAATAGAGAAAGAAGGTAAATTACCCTTCCTTGACGCTTGATTGGCAGAGACACTGGCGATGGCAAATTAACATTTCGGGTCTATAGAAAACCTACATTCGTACCAGCATACATCAATAGACACTCAAACCACTGCTTCGCCCACAAGATACTAGCCTTTCAACAGATGATCATCAAGGCTTTTAACCTCCCCCTCACTCCACAACAGAGAGGAGGAGTTATCAAAGATAAGAAGTTATACTGCCAGCAATGGATACAGCGAAGACATGATTGGAAACCTCATCAGAAAACATACAAGGAAAAAGGCAATACTTCAAGCAGCCACTCTGGAACCAGTGAGTGATAAAGGAAAGTATTGGGCGATTCCGTATAACAGAAGATTTAGTAAAGCACTTGACAAAATCGCCAGAAGGTTTGGACACAGGATCTCCTATAGAAGCTCGCACACTCAGGACACTCCTGAGGTCTGCCAAGGATAAAATACCAAAGCTCCGGCGTGCACAAATTAAATTGCGGGACGTGTGACTCCTTTAACATCGAGCAGACACGGAGGATGGTTACTACCAGGATCAAAGATCATTTCAGGTACATTCGCAACTATAATCTTGATGCTTCTGTCATCGCGCAGCATATTATACAGACTGGGCATGACTCTAAACCTGGCAATTTCGAAGTTTTCCACCGTACCTGCGACTGGAGTAAGCTCAATTTTCTTGAAACTTTAGAGATATACAAAGAGCAGGGAAGCAAACTCCTTCATGGTGACAAGGGTCCTATGGACCTTAATGTCTGGGATAACTTGCTTGGTACGTGCCCTTACGGCTTTTGGGTTCTCTCAGCCCTTAGTTTCTCTGAGTGGACCCTGGCTTGAGGCTCTTTGTTTAGACTTTCTTTTTGGCATTTACCGGATTGGTCCTTCTCTCTGACTTATGTAGAGATAATCTTTGAACCCTCCACCACCCCCGCGCACTTTTATTGGCTACTTCGCCCCTCTGTTATCTTATTTATTTTTTGGTGTACTTGTGTCCTGCTTGCAATTGATTGGCCTATTTTGTTTCAAATTTATTCTGTATTCTTGGCTGTAATTTACCTGATTGGCTGTGAGCTATATTTTCATCCACTTGTAAAGGGACCTGATTGGTCCGTATTATACATAAATAGCGCTAAGGCACAATGTAACATTCCCATTGACGAGCTGCTGTCTGGGCCCATTCCGCTTGTTATTGGGGGCGACTTGAATGCCAAGCACCACGCGTGGAACTCCAAATGCCCTAATCAAAACGGCAATATATTATATGGATACACGTTAAACGAGATTGACACCTTCGTTGCTGGTCCCCTTGATGACACATACTACTGCGACCACTCTCCTGTTAGCGACATGCTGGATATTGCAGTTTTTAAAGGTTTCCTCAAGCCCTATAATATGTTCACAGTTGACGACTTATCCTCTGACCACCGTCCAGTGATGCTTATTTTTGAGGGTTTGAACATCGATATGAAGATTGTGCTCCGCTCTAAACAGGACTGGAAGCTCTTTAGGGATATTCTGAGAGAAAATAGCATTCCTTACAAGGAGGTTATTGACAAGGAGGATATCAATAGTAATATTAATGCTATCACCCGTGTTGTCAACGATGCCACTACTTCCAGTACCTCTACTATCGATCGTAAGCATCCTGAACACCTCGACCTGCCTCCATATATCAGGCGTCTTATTCTCGAAAGGAACTCTTACAGAAGATTATGGCAGCGTAAGCGACTTCCCTTCTTCAAGACCATGTACAACCGGCTTTCTCGCAAGGTGCAGGAGGAGGTTAAAGCACTACGAAATCAAAGGTGAAACGATAAACTGAAGTCTTTGACTGTCCAGGACAACTTGCTCTGGGGAACTGTGAGAGCCTTAAAGGGTAACAGACCAGTCCAATTGCCGCCACTGCTTGCAAGCAATGGCAACGTTGTCACCAGCGACGGGGATAAGGCTCAATTGATTGCTGATTCCCTGAAAAGTCAATTTACCACGCCTGGTGAGACAAACTTGGACAGCCTTCAAAACACTCAGATAGTTAACGATGGGTGTAACGCTTACCAGTACATTCATCGTGTTCCCACCTCTAAGGAAGTCATTAGTGCCCAAGAAATCTCCGACTTCATCAAGCGACTTAAAACCAAGAAAGCAGCAGGTATTGATTCCATCACTAACAGTGCTCTCAAGAACTTGCCTTCTAATATTATATCGATCATTACCAAAGCCATGAATGACTGCTAGAAACTTGGTTACTTCCCTGACCAGTGGAAAGAGTCCGTCATAATTACCAAACAAAAGCCTGATCTAAACCCTGCTCTTGCTGTCAGCTACAGACCCATAAGCTTGCTACTTGTGCTATCAAAAGTTTTCGAACGCATCATTCTGAGGAGGTTTGACGAATTCTGTGTAGCAAACAATCTCGTTCGTGATGAGCAATTTGGCTTTCGCCCAGGTCACTCCTGCCAACTTCAGATCTGGCATCTTGTTGCAGATCTAAACACTCCTCTTAACTGTGCCAAGTATGGTGGTCTTGTCTTTATGGATGTTCGTAAAGTTTTTGATCGGGTTTGGCACAACAGCCTCATTACAAGATGAATACTTGTGGTTTTTCGGACGAACTCATTACCTTGATTAGTTCCTTTCTGTCAAACAGGACATTTCGTGTCAAGGTTGGCTGCTCCATGTCTAACCCTTGTGATGTCAATGCTGGTGTTCTCCAGGGTTCTGTCCTGGGCCCTGCACTGTTCAACTTTTTTATCCATGACTTCCCAACTTTTCCTAATTGCAAGCTATATCTGTCATATCACGGTTACAAAAGGCCTTACATCTGTGCGAGAAATGGTTTGCAAAGTGGAGACTCGACTTAAACGTTGACAAGTGCAAGGCGATGTTCATTACGAAGAAACTTCGAAAACCCCCGAGCCCCCTCTTCCTTTCTGGTAAAGAGCTCGAGTGGGTAAAAAATTATAAATACCTCCGTGTGGTGATAGATGCCAGGCTAAATTGGGGAGACCACGTCTCCTATGCGATAAATAGAGCCAAGAAGGCGAAGTTCAGGCTAGTTGCCCTTCTGGGATGAAACAGCGCCCTTGGAGTGGATACCAAACTTTTGCTTTACAAGATGGTTATATGAGTCATTCTTCTTTATGGTATGCCTGCCTGGGCTACAATATGCAAATCCAGATGGAAGGATCTCCAAACTTTCCAAAACGTTACCCTGAGGATTATCGCCCAACTTGACAGAAGAGTCGCAACAAATATTTCTATTGCTGAAGATTTCCATTTACCTCCAATTGGTAGCTATGTACAGGAGTCGCTGAAGAAGTTGCTTCCGAAGATCAAGGACCATCCAAATCCTCTGGTTGCAGATATTCTGGAACACCCACTCACGTTTAGAAGTTTCCTCAGGCATCGCAGGCCTCGACACGTCCTGGACATCAATTTCGATGACATCCAAAAGGCCATCTTTCCTGAATACTGAATCTCATAGCTCCTCGTGCCCCTCGTCAATCAACAATCAACTCTATAGTCCTTATAACAAAGGACCCCATCTTATCCTCTGGATGACTTAACTAGGTTTCATCTGGCTTCTTGCCTAATTCAGTGTACTTCCCCTGGTTACTTCCTGGATGAGTATGGCAGTGAAAGCGTTGCTTTTGGACCACTCATCTCGTTTTCCCTGCACTGTTCGATTGATGATTGTCGATGTAACATTCCTACCTCAGTGTATTTCATTTGGAGTTGTTTCTGGTTAGATGAGCTTCGTGAGAGCGCTGCTTTCGTCCCATCCTAACAAATGTACACTTCACTGTTTGATTGTCGATTGTCAATGTAACATTCAGCCTCGATGATCAGAAATAATGCAAGAAGAGGACACAAAGACAGGGCACAGGACTAGCTCTTCAAGGTATCACCTCTACTCTGTTTTCAGGTATCATTTCATTACTCTCGTTTCTGTTACGTCTCGTTTCTGTTACGTCTTATGTGCTGGTCTCTGGTGTTGGAATTAATATTCCCGTAAACCAGTACATCAAGACACTCATTATCCTTCTGGGTCTCTGGCGTTGGGAATAATTTCTTTGCAAACCTAGCTAGGGACTTTTCATATCATCTAATATTATTCTAATCATTCACAAGTGGGTCCCTGGCGTAGAATTAACTTTCTCGCAAACCTGACTTGTTTTCTTTTTTCCTTAAAGCTAGGTGCGTCCTTCTTAGGACGACTTCTTTAGCACACACCTATCTGCGAGGTTACTCCCCACCTGGTTCTATACAATTATATTTTAGGATTATGATGGCTTCGTCCAAATTAACCACGTTGGAGTCAGCTAAAGTTCCATTGCTAGTGGCAGCTGGTAAAACTGTGTCCTGCGAAAAGGCTTACTGGGATGCCTGCTTGGATACTAGGTTTGCTGCTTTTGACCTAGTGTTTAACGAAATGTTGAAGCTCTCCGGGATGAAATAAATGCTAAGTATCGGGCACTGGAAGAAAAAGTCGAATCTCTACATAAAAGTTTTGAAGAGAAGTTCGAAGGTATCAACAAGGATATTAAGGACTCTCGTAGAGATGTTATTCACAAGATAAGCGAACTGAAGGAAGCCTTTGGGAAACGCTCCGGGACCCTGAAGGCAGAAAACTCAAACTGGTTGATAACAGGAAGGTAAGTAATGTTTTTAATAATATTGCCTGTGTTAAAAGTTTAGAGTCTATGGATATAATTGAAAATAGTGACTGCTCAACAAACGGTGGCTATAAGAGAAGTCACTGTGATGAAACCGATGAAGAAGTGTATAGCAATCCCTGGATTGTTGTTGCTAATAAAAAATTCAGAAAAGACACAAGGATCGATAACCTAAAGACCGTCTCCAGAGTAAACGAAGAAATCGTCAGCGCGACTAGAATGAGGAATCCGAAGAATGTACAAGGTCACTCGGCTAATAAAAACCTAAGGATCACGAAGAGGTGTGTACTGCCAATTATCGTGCGGACTCATGGCGTCCCGTTTAAGACGATTTTAACTGAGCTCGATAAGCATGTTCCAGTGGAAAAGATCACCGTTCATAAGGGCAGAGCTAAAACCGTCAAAGTTAAATGTGAAGATGAAGAAACACACAGCAGGTTAGTCTCTGGAATTAAGTCTGATAATATTTTAAAAATTCAGCATCATCAACTGAAGTCGGAGAAGGTCTTGAAATACGTAATTTGTAATGTGGATGTTATGTATGACCTCGATGACTTCCAAGAAGACCTAAAAAGAGCCAACTACTTCCCGGAAAAAGTTATTCGATTGAGGAAAGCTAAAGGATCCATTGATATGCCGATGGTGTTGGTTCTACACCCGAACACCGAACACAACCAGTCATTGAAAAACATAACACGTATTGGGCCGATGGCAGTTTCAGTGGAGGCATTTCGAGGGAACAAGAACCCACTACAGTGTTGCAACTGCCTGCGCTTCGGACACGTATCCATGGGCTACACGGAAGATCCTCGTTATAATAAATGTGCTGAGGGGCCCCAGTCAAGATATTGCCCCAAGATCAAAGGACAAGACCCCCCAGAGTGCATCAGATGTGGTGGACAGCACACATCAAGCTACACGAAATGTCCAAAATACCCCCAGGTTCAAAGGATGTCTAGTTCTAAAGTGACAGCAGGCAATTCCTATGCTGCTACTGTGTCTACGCGGGAAGATAAAGGCCTCAACATTAACGACCTACTAGGTATGTATAAACAATTATGACGTATCTTTCTTCTGTTTTCTAATCTAGGCAAAAGTTACCCACAGTTGAATGGGCTCCTTACGACCAACTAATTTTAGTATGGCTGCACAACGTTATACTGTAATCAACAAAGGTGAACTTCAGTGCATGATATGGAACGCTAGGTGCATTCTGCAATTCCGGCGATTTACTGACCTATTATCATGCTACCCACGATGTCCAAAGTTTTGCAGAAAATGACTCTCATCAGATTCCAAAACCACTGTCTAGCAAATTACCTTTTTCGGGAAGAGCAGTTTGGCTTTAGTGCTGCCCACTCTTGTCTGATGCAGATATGGAGGCTCATGGAAGAACTGAGCACTCTCCTGAAACTCTCCAGGTACTGTGGGGTGGTATTTGTCGATGTCAGTAAAGCTTTTGACCATGTGTGGCATGAGGGCCTTGTCTACAAAATGATCAGAGATGGGTTCGCTGCCGATTTGATTTTGTTGGTGAAATCCTTTTTTGACAGCAGATCCTATCAAGCCAGATTGGAGAAAATCTTTCTCCGCCCCGTGTTGTAAAGGCCGGTGTCCCTCAGGGTTCTGTCCTCGGGCCTGTGCTATTTAATTAGTTTGTACATGATTTCCCGAAACCCGATAATTGTAATCTGTATTTTTATGTGGATGATACTGCCATTATGACATGGTTACACCAGCTGGCTCACGTTATCACTCAGCTGCAGTGCGCCTTGAAGCAGTTCGAAGACTGGTTTAACTGCTGGAAGTTGAACCTTAATGTCGGAAACTGCAAGGCTTTGTACCTCAATAGGAAGCTCAAGCGTCCCCCAGATTTTCTTGTTCTGTTCAATAAGAAACTGGACTAGGTGGACAACTACATGTGTCTGGGAGTTATCATTGATTCGAGACTCTCATGGAATCAGCATATGTCCTATGCTCTGAACAAAGCGAAGACAATCATGCTACTTCTGTACAAATCGATTATCCGGAACATACTCCTCTATGGCATGCCTGTGTTGGCGACTATCTGTAAAACCAGATGGAGTGAACTACAGTCATTCCAGAATGTTACCCTGAGGACCATTGCTCAGCTGGACAGAAGGACTGTGAAAAACCAATCCATCCACATGGATTTAAACATGGTCCATATCGGAAACTTTATACAGGATATCCTTTTGATTATGATACAGAAGATGAAGACTCACGACAATAAACTTGTGAATGGAATACTGAAGAACTCAGAGATATTAGCAACGTCTCTTTCCCGGACTACTGGAAGATGTGATAATCTTCTTTCTCCTTGTGTTTTTTTATTTCGTTTGTGTTTTGTTTCTGACAATCGTCAATCTTATTTCTTTTTTGTATAATATGGAAGACCGTATGGGTTGGTTGGGCTTCTTGACTACCTCAGTGTATTTCATTTGGAGTTTATTCTGGTTGGATGAGTTTTGTGAAAGCGTTGCTTTCGTCCTATCCTAACAAATGTACACTTCACTGTTCGATTGTCGATTATCGATGTAACATTCAGTTTTATTTTTGTTTTTTTTTCAACTGTTATTATTCTAATCATTCACAAGTAGAATTAATTTTCTCGCAATCCTGACTTGTTCTTTTTTCTTAAAGCTAGGTGCGTCCTTCTTAGGACGACTTTTTTTTGCACACACCTAGCTGTGAGGTTATTCCCCTCCCCTCTTGTTCTATACATTTATATATGATGGCTTCGTCCAAATTAACGAGGTTGAAGTTGGCTAAAGAGCATTTGCTAGTAGCGGATGGTAAAACCGTGTCCTGCGAAAAGGCCTACTGGGATACCTGCTTGGATGCTAGGTTTGCTGCATTTGACCTAGTGTTCAATGAAATGTTAGAAGCCCTCCCGGAATGAAATAAACGCTAAGAATAGTGCACTGGAAGAAAAAGTCGAATACCTACACAAATGTTTTGAGGAGAAGTTCGAAGGTATCAACAAGGAAATTAAGGACTCTCGTAGAGATGTTATTGACAAGATAAGCGAACTGAAGGAAGCCTTTGGGAAATGCTCCGGGACCCTGAAGGCAGGAAACTCAAACCGGTTGATAACAGGAAGGTAAGTAATGTTTTAAAAACTATTTCCTCTTCTTATAGTGTGGAGTCTATGGATATAATAGAAAATAGTGACTGCTCGACAAACAGTGGCTGTAAGAGAAGTCACTCTGATGGAACCGATGAAGAATTGAATGACAGTCCCTGGATTGGTGTCACTAATAAAAAATTCAGAAAAGCCATGAGGATCGATAACCTAAAGACCGTCTCCAGAGTAAACGAAGAAGTCATCAGCGCGTCTAGAATAAGTAATCTGAAGAATGGACAGAATCGCTCAGGTAATGAAGACCATAGGATCACGAAGAGGTATGTCCCGCCGATTATCATCGGACTCATGGCGTCCCGTTAAAGACGATTCTATCTGAGCTCGAGAAGCATGTTTCAGTGGAAAAGATCACTGTTCATATGGGCAGAGCTGAAACCGTGAAAGTTAAATGTGAAGACGAAGAAACCCACAACAGGTTAGTCTCTGGAATCAAATGTGATAATAATTTAAAAATTCGGCATCTTCAACTGAAGTCGGAGAAGGTCTTGAAATACGTGATTTGTAATGTGGATATTACGTATGACCTCGATGACTTCCAAGAAGACCTAAAAAGAGCCAACCTGATCCCAGAAAAGGTAATTCGATTGAGGAAAGCCAAAGGATCTATTGATATGCCAGTCGTTTTGGTTCTGCTCCCAAACACAGAACACAACTGTTCATTGAAGAACATTACACGTATTGGGCCACTGGCAGTGCTAGTGGAGGCCTTTCGAGGGATTAAGAAGCCACTACAGTGTTACGACTGCCTGCGCTTCGGACATGTATCCATGGGTTGTACGGAAGATCCTCGTTGTAACAAGTGTGCAGAGGGGCACCAGTCAAGAGATTGCCCCAAGATTAAAGAACAAGACCCCCCC
>JAHWFO010014720.1:458-12076 GCA_023313115.1 Rhysida immarginata
TATCATACAGTAGGGAAGCACGGTAGATAGCGGACGATATTTTAGCAGTTTCAGCGTTTCGACCCAACACTAGGTTGAGTGGTTTGTTCCATTTAAACCTACTTTAGGGTTGTTCCATTAGTTGTGTACGGTTGTTTCCATTACTGTAGTTTCACTACTGTACATCCACTAGGAATATCAATTTCAGAACGTTTGCGTGCTTTGACATACGCATTACGATTTACGTAAAAAAAAGTCATGTACACGTATTCCAGTGCAGAATACACTGACATGCACCTAATGTATGGTCTTGCGGACGGAAATGCTGTGGAAGCAAGAAGACTCTACCAAGAACGCTTTCCGAATAGACGTTTGTCAAATAACCGAACATTTGTATCTGTCGACAGACATTTGAGGGAGCGTGGTTCCTTTGGCCGTCAAACAGGACAAGGGCGGCCTGTAGCACATTCTCCGGATGAGGAGGATGTGATAATTGACATCATACATGACGAACCACAGACAAGCACCCGTCGTATTTCTTCTATAATACACATTCCGCACTCATCTGTTTGGCGCATTCTTCACCGTCAGTTTTTGCATCCATACCACCTGCAACTGGTTCAGGCACTGAACCCAACGGACTATCCACACCGGCAACGATTTTGCCAATGGATACAACGTCGTCATGCTGCAGACCCTAGTTGTCTCAGCCAGATACTTTTCACGGACGAAGCAACCTTCACCCGGACAGGAATCGTAAATTCTCACAACCAGCACCATTGGGCAGATGCTAACCCGCATGTTACCAGAGCTCGAGCGCATCAAGAGCGTTTCTCCGTGAACATTTGGTGTGGAATTGTCGGAAAGAACTTAATTGGCCCTTATGTGTTGCTGCCACGATTGACTGGGCGAACGTATCTTTTGTTTCTGCAGAATGCATTGCCAGAATTACTGGAAGATGTTCCTCTTTTGATAAGATCTAATATGTGGTTCATGCATGATGGCGCTCCAGCACATTTCAGCCATGTTGTGCGAGCACCCCTTAATGATGCATACACGAATCGTTGGATAGGTCGAGGTGGACCGGTAGCCTGGCCTGCAAGATCACCTGACCTTAATCCCTTGAACTTTTTTCTGTGGGGTCATGTGAAAACGATCGTCTACAGCACAGAACTTCCTAACATTATGGATCTGCGACAACGAATTGAAAATGCATGCCAAACCGTTCGTAATGCTGGCGACGAACTCTTCCATGACATCAGACGGTCGCTCATGCAACGAGCCGAAGCGTGCGTGCGAGCTGGTGGAGGGCACTTTGAACAATTCCTGTAATTTGGAGCCACGGGTTTAGTTGGCTGTATCGCGTAAATAAATCGTTTCCAGACAAAGTGCTATAGAACATTTTCGTCTTCTTTTGACCTGAAGAATATGTCACTAAATTTATTGTACATAATTTTGAAACACCCTGTATATTAAGGAAAATTTTAATATAATTTTTTTTTTCGTGTGAAAAGGCCGTCTTAGACCTTTCCAAAGACTGTGTATAAAGAACTAAAATCAACAGAAGACAAGGTAGTATGTAGTGTGTTAAGGATTTAGAGCTTAAAGATGACGCCAATTTTATGGAGTCTCACGCCGATAAGAAGGATTGTAGTGAGAAAAGTTAAGAAGGACCTTGTCGAGAACCACTATAAAGTAGTTGATATGGGAAATATGTATGATTAGAATTTGTATTCAGCAGAATAAAGTACAGTTTTGTTTTTCGAAGGACTAGTGTAAAGAGTATTCAATTACCTTGTAGTTAAATAATTAAGCATATATTAGCGAGTTAACTGGTCAATTTGGGAATTGATTTTTTTGAATTAGCGCGTAAGTATCGACTGGAAAAGCCCTAATTCGACTGTACTGTACGTTGCCCAGAATCGGAGCGTTACAATATCATAGTAGTGCAAATTCAGGGCTTATTATTGGTAGAAATACGAATAACCGTGCCCTACTTAGATGATGCAACAATGTATGACGTTTCCGTGCACAGGCTCTTTAGGAGGTGTTGCTATAGCCGACCGCAACCTGCGATAGAGATTTTCATTGAAACTGAATACGAAAGTAAAGTTTCTGTCTGCCGATAGGGTGGCGCTGCAGGCGCAGTTGGGCAGATAGTACATGCAGCGCCACTTTTCAATAGAGTTCCCACCCTACCAATAGAGTTCGGGAGCTAGAAACTTTAACTTCATTTTAACAATGGAGCTCGATGACTATGAACATCTATAGACCGTGGTATTTACAATTGTTAATTTCCTACTATCCATTGTTATATACAAACTTCGAGCAATACTTTCCTATCCATTGTTATATACATTAGAAATTACTATCCTACACCATGATTCCTTTATAAAAAAACAATGAATGGATAAGTATTGTAGGAAATTTACACATTTCAAATGCAAATACTGATTATATCTAAAAATATGAAAATCAATTGTTTTCTTAATAAAAACCCTTGTATTTCAAAATGGACATTGTTAACCTATAACTATATACACAAAGCAATACAACGTACGTAAGATAATTAAACTAAATCTATCTATATATATAAAGAAGGATGTTTGTGTGTGGGTGGGTGGGTGGGTCTGTTTGTATGTTTTTTATACAAATCTACAGTTTTATTCCGATCTTGATAAAATTTCGCATACATGACCTTCAAAGCATGAGGAAGGTCACTGTCTACCTCAGATTTCGGAAAAATAATAAATATCGATAAAAAAATCGATATTCATGGTTATGGCAAGGCATATTAATGAGAAATATCTCATGACCAACAATGCAAGGCAAAGTTGGTACAACAACAGGTATCAACAATGGTATCAGCACGCAATTCACAAACACACTGCATGAACCAACAATATATATCTCATGACCAACAATGCAAGGCAAAGTTTGTGCAACAATAGGCCCATTGTGTTCGCATCAACAATGGTAACAATTCACCAATAACAATGAGCACAGAATGATGATGTAATGTTAAAGCAATCTTTCCAAGAATTATAACAATGAACATAAAATGATGATGTAATATGGATAAGTTTCAATTTGTAACAATTTCTTGAAAATCTTTAAAAATGATCAGTAACTGGAGATAATGGAGAGTTAGCAGACTATTGAGAAAGAGTGGAAAGACGACAGAGGAAGCACTCCTTTAGCTCCGTGATGTATTGAGCAAATGGGAAGCAAGTAAATAGAACAATCGGCGACTGCTAGACTGCACAAAGTGATGAATGGCCAAGTTTTGCTTCAACACGTCGAGAGAAGAGTGAAAATTGCAACAACACTAAGTATACGAGGTTACCTCGTACATCTGAGGTAAGATTACGTGAGTAAGAAATTATTTAGACTAGCAGCGGCATCCTTGGAGAGGTCCAGCCATTGTGAGCCTTTAAAAAGATTTTTTTCGAATTTTCATGTGTTTATTTTTAAGATATTGCAAAATTTAATTTAATCTTTTGAGATTGTTCTGTTTACATCCAAGTGTAATTATCCCGGGCAACGCCGGGTACCTTTGCTAGTATGTATATAAATACCTTCATTGTTTGGGGCAAAAGCCCAAAATATTTGCACACTCCGATTGTAAAATACAGTGCACTTATAGGCAACGCATTTCAGATATTTCTAGGCCTTCTCCACTAGATAAATATGATACAAAAGTCTTACTGATATCGGACACTACATGTTTTTATTTCCAATCCATCATGAAAATGTTTTCCCTTATATTCAGGTCGGTTGAGATATTGGTCTAAGCATCAAGTTTTTCCAATTACTTATTCTTCTGATATTCAAATCATAACAAAGTATACATTCCTTATTAATATATAGTATGCTTGTGTGTTTGAGGACACATTTAGTATGACTTCTTTAAAATACATTTGATATTCAGGGATAACATGCTGATCATGTAGCGTTCCCCGTGGGAGCGCTTTCCTTTTTTGGTCAGTTTCGACTGTTAAATTGTCCGAGGCAGGCACGATAAGGGTTAATGTGCCCTCCCTTTTGCATGAAAAGGTGCACGTGACGTGTTCCGGCGTTGGGTTTTTAAAGTGAGATTGTCTTACGCCTCTTTTCGGGCAACACCCTTTCGAGGATTATGCTGTCCCCGGGGGGGCGCAAGGGCTTTTTTACCGATCAGGGCTCCTCATCTGCGATTGCATGATTTATCCTTCGGTTTAGCAGGATCGGTCTGTAACTCGGTTTGGGGTTACCTTCACCTTTGGGTGGTGGGAGAGACAGGAGAGGGTAGTCAGCAGTCCTTTCGAGGACATGGTAATGAAATTAGCTCCTTTAAAAACTTCAGTTTGGTTCTTTATCAATCCCGCAAATAATTTGGAAACTTTACTGTAGTTTTCCTTTTTAGTACGCTTTTAACTTTTGCTAGGTGAATGGTTTTTCATTTGAATTCATGAAAATATTCCGGTTTTGGTAAGAATTTATATTTTTTCTATTTATTAATATGTTTTAAAAGGAACATCGGCCTGCGGTGAACTTCATGGATTGTTGCCCTTTATTGAACTGAACATAAGTGAAAATTAAGGTAACCATTTCTTAGTCTGTTGAAATCCAATGAAAGCTTAAGTGTGTAATGAACGCGTCTATTGAACATTTTCTTCCTTCTCTTGATGGAATGACTGAAAGTAAACCCTGGACAACGTAACATGCCGGATACTTCTTCAACGATACAATTCAGTTGTATCAGATTAATAGTCAGTCTTCCGTCTCCTGTTCAACCAGCTTCACTAAACGACTAGGAAGTTCTAAACAGAACTTATGGATATGAATAGACGCACAAAAGACTTCCATTTCCACTGAGCATTTTACCTCTACTTTTGTTCTCTCTCTCTTTTTCTTCCCTTTTCCTGGAAAAAAACAATGCCCGCATAACTTTGGGAAAATTCATTGCCAAATGGCAGACAGACGACAGGAGCAAAATTGAAAGCGTCCTAACTTCCGAACAGTCTGTTAGGCTATGACCTCCGTTATTATTTCAGACCTGTTTTACTGAATAATTTCCATTGTTGGTTTTGGCATATCTCAATTTCGCCGTGGCGCTGTTTAACCTCCCCGTCTGATAGTTTCCAACAATGAATGTTCAATTGTTGCTTATACTAAGAAAGTCAGATGACTTTTCAGCGACATTAAAAAGCAAACTAAATAAGCATTCATTTCATGAACCAAATTTAGGTTTCTGTTTATTCGCTATTTAACTTTCTTTTAAAATAAAACATTCTAGGCAAAAAAAAAATTAATACGCTATGTATTATTTTTATTAATTTGTTTGCACTACATTTTGTTTATCTCAGTTGGTAAAAAAAGGGAGGTTAACAGCGCTATGGCAAAATTGAGAAGTACCAAAAGTAACAATGGAAATTATTTAGTAAAACAGGTCTGAAATAATAAAGGATGTCTTGCTATGACCTCCTTTATTATTTCCTTAGACAATGGCAAATATGGTCCAATAATTTCGACATGTTCATTTTAGACATTCTATTTAAGGACCCAAAAATGAACGTTGACCACGCAAAAATTTTTGGAAATTTTACTACAGTCTTCCAATGCGTGATTGCAATATGCAAATCATTCGATTTTTTTTTAGATGCTTCATACAATTGCATCTATCATTCTCGAAACTTTTTATAAATTGGTTAACCTATTTTATTCTTACCCTTGAGACATTTCCAGTCCTAGCCTATTAAGTAGGTCATTCAGAAAATTATAGTTATAATTTAAAAATGTCCATTTTGTAATAGACATTTTAATCTCTTCGGACACATTCAGTATTTATTTTGTAAATTTTCTAGAGTCCAATATTATATACTAACTTTGAACAATACTTTCCTATCCATCGTTATATACATTAGAAATGACTAAATTTTTTACATCATGATTCCTTTTTTTCTTTTTTAATAAAAATCTTCATTGTAATTAGATAATTTTGATAAAATTTCCGCATAATAAAAGAAAGAAGAAAAATTAGCTTTATCCTTGAATTAATTCATCCGCACCCAAACTTTCCACAATATATTTTTTGGAAAAGTTATAAAATAGCAGAGTAATCTGATTTCGGGGAACTTATCGGTACCCTCTGAATTTTGTATTTTAATTATCAATTTCTAAGCAAAAAAATATTAATTATCTTTTCACTTGATATTCGGCATAAAAAAATTCAATATCTACTACAGAAGAGCAAATATTTATTCGAAAAAAAGTTGTAAAATTGCAGCAAAAAATATATTTGCAGAACTAATTAAACCTTCGATTTCACCATTCTATGAAATTTACTAATCGGCAAATAAAAACGCAATGATTAATATATTCTTTTTAAATTTTTTATTTTTAATTTAAATTATGAGAAACAATGACCATAGAAGCAGTTGGTTAGTAAAACAAAATCCAACTAAGGGCCATAACAATAAAGTAGCCTCCTATAAGAATGACTTGAAAGAATATTTATTCCAAAAAATGCAGAAAATTTTATAATTAATACAAAAAAATTACTTTTTTTTCAGATAGTCTACCAAATTGCATGTTGTACAAAAGCTGTTTGCATCAAAGCGTCCGCACGATTATTAGTAGATATTCCAAGCAGTGTTCCTAATTGATTATGTGCCTGTGCCAGATCTTGGCTAAATCCTTTCACTGCAAAGGATTGCAAACTGTTCACCAAATCACATTATACACCCAGTGATTTGCACCGAAATACCGCGTCAAGGTTTGCAACATATGTGATGTCCTGACGATTTGGAGTTCCATCGATACATTTAGCGACAATCAGGTGTCTAAACTCTTCTTGTGTGTAGGCACCTAAAATAGAAATAAGATTAAGATCTATATTAAAGCTAGCTTTAAATAATTATTCGAATTCTAGCAAGTGATCGGAATTAGATCTTACAATTTCTAACAGCTGCAGTTTCAAAATTAGAATTTGTAGTGTTTAGTCTAAGTCAGATACTATAGCTCTATAGTATTACGTATTGTAATGCGCTGTAAGTAGCGCCAAAGCATTCGCTATGTGTTTTGAGGGTTACACAGCTCTAGTCAGTGTTAACTAACGTTGTTAATACCGTGTGTTCTTTATCGTTCACTTTTGTTTAATAAATCAATAACAAGTAGCTTATATCCAATTATCAATGTCTATTCTTCACAGAATTCGGTTTTATGTCTGTGAAGCAAAGTACAAATTAACTTATAAAACATCAATTTTAACAGTAACTTTATAAAATCTTATGCTGGATTGCATACCACGTTCACACTACACAATCTGACCCTTTTTGAACACCGCATCGTTCAAGGAATGTAACTTAAACGAGACACAAAAATGTTTTTACTGCTCTCTACATTCCCATATTATTATCCTCTTTCTATTTATGTTTACTTTGCAATCGCGGTTTAAACAAGCAGAGCAGATGTGTGGGTAGGTTTATAATAGCGGCAATTCTACAGCGCTTCAGGAAAATTATCATTATAGCATTTCATAAATCTATTTGCTTTGCTCTATCTTTTTCTTACATAAACCTAGGTTTATTTTATTTTTAAATTGTGTGTGAACGTGAATTTAGCTGTTTATTTAAATATTTTGACAGCTTTAAATTTGGAGGTAGCTAAATTCACGCTACCACAGGCGGTCAGATGCACAATTCGAAGTAGGGCTTACTGCGAAGTATCCGATTAACTATGGTCACCTATTCTCATATATCCAAAACATAATCCCGACTGCGCCCACGACCATTTTATTCAATATCATATTAATCTTACCTGCTTGGGGCGGGCCAATTTCTGCTGCAACGATGTTTAGTAATGCTTGGTCAGCGTTAATAGCAGCGACATACGTTTCGTGACGCATCCAATGTATCATCAAAATGTGGTCATCTTCAGTGGCCGCGTCAATTGCTTGCAAAGCAGTAATTAGGGATGGCATTTCTCCTATGTCAGATGAGATTTCCTTTACTAACACAAGTGTTTCTTTTTCCTGGGCAGGGGAATTGTATCCAGAATCCTGGCGATCTTCGTTCTTTACAGTAGTTACAGGAAGCATCATACCTACAAAATAATGAGAGTAATAAATTATAAAGGAAAAGTGAGGGGTACGTTAAAGAAAAAAAAACTACAATACGTACAATAAAATATTAAGAAGTAAATGCGAATTCAAATATAAGAAAAATAATTAATTACGCTTCAGACAAAACCAGCTCTTCCACTTTCTATGCTCATTTACAAATTAACAATTGAAAAAAAAAGAAATCAAATTTACTTTAAAAAAGTTAAAGCTAAAAACACTACCTCTCAAAGAAATTCATGATAGATTTGATGAATTCAATTCTGGAAAAAATATTTAATGAACCTGGGAACCAATTATAAGGATTATTTATCAACAAATTTTAACAAGGTAATTATTTACAGTAAGTTTTTTTTATTTGAGATAGAGAATTTGAGGTTGCTAAACATTTCTCGACAATTAACAGTGAGTGTTATATTTGGTTACAAACCAAAACCAAAGCTCTGGGAACAAATAGGGCGTTATGCAATGTCCTTTAAGGATACATGTACTTCGAGAACAAATGGAACATTCGGAAACAATTGGGAATAAAAAGATGAGTAAGAACGATCAAGAGCAAAATGCTCTAAAAATAATTGATTTAAATTAATTCTGAGATATAACTCACGCAAACCATAAGCAAAAAGCAGATAAAATGATAATAGAATATTACAAACCACCAAAGAGAAAACAATTCGATCTATAAAAATTAATAATAGCTATAAATCTTTTTCACAAGATAAAAAAAAAATGAATGTATTAAAGAATAATAATGAAATTACTCAAAATGAGAAATCGTAACTATGCAATTGAACTAATTAAAGATTATTCAAGTCTTTTAATGATCGACATTTCTTCAACGGATCTTGAAATTTAACTTCTTGATGCTTTACATGAGTTAACCCTCTTTTAATAGAGTTTTTTTTTTAACTGCACACGTTGTGCTTGCTCCAAAGGAGATATGTAAATTTAAATTAAATCGTCCATAATTATCTCGGGGTGGTAAATTAACAACTCCTTTCTGATTATAGGATATATTAGCTTTTAAATATTTTGCTACAGTTTAAGGATTAACTTTATATTTTTCACAAAAGGAATTAATAGAATTAGATAAAAATTATAAGATGTTAAAAGTTTAATAAATTCGTCAGGTGTAATTGACCTTGACATCTTTTTATTTATGTATATTATTTTTTAAAGTATTTTAAAGTAAGGTATTGAATGGTAATGCACAGTATTGTAGTGTTAGGCATTGAATTGTAACGTATAGTTTTGTATAGTAATAGAGTGGCGAATTATTGTAATAAAGTATGGTATTGAATGGTAATGTTTAAAAAATAAATCTAATTAAATGGAAAAACAAATCAAATTATTTACCCCTGTGAAAGTGAATTAATAGGATTAGATAATTTAATAACCAATGTACCTGAATTACAAGAATTAATCGAAGAATCGGGTTATAATATTCAAACTATCAATAATGGTGTTAAAAACCTAAAGGGTCTTCCAGATTCGTATATAGACATGATAATAACATTTTTTAAAGCATTGAATAACACACATATTACTAAAGAAATACATAAATACTCTAATTTTAGAAATCAAGAAATAATTGATAAATTATTAGCCAGAGAACAGGAATATAAAAAAATTATTACAAAACAAGCATCTAAACACAATGATGAAAGTGGTATAGACGAAATGAACAAAATGTTTAGTACGATGATAATAGAAACAAAAGACAATAAGAAGATAAGTAGATATATAAATAAAACCCTAAAAGATATAAAATTTCAAGATGATTTTAAACCTATATTTGAGAAGAAAGTTTTAACGAATATTCTAAAAAAGGATTAGTAGAAATGAAAACTAGTAATAAAGGTCCGACATTTAAAGATATTGATAAAATTCAAATAGTTAATATTCCTGAGGGGAATAATATTATCAATGGGAAAATAAAATGAGAAATAATTTTACCCCTTTATGAGATAACCCTCCATTAATTATATAAGTTTATTTTATAACCAACGTAAATAATTGTTATATTTTCATACAACAAAAATGTCAAGGTATTTAATGCAATTTTATTTATAATCCTGCTTCATAGTCCCATAAGGTACATAAAGTTCTAAATTGAAAAAAAAATTGGGTATAAATAAATGAATCAAGTGGATTCAACCCCGAAGGACCCACGCGCTGAATTTCAAAGAAGAATGAAAGGATATCCAGATCAGAAGATTCTGCAACCAATGAGTTTGAAAGAATTATGATTAGAAATATGAATGCTCAATTTAAAGAACATGAGGATAAAATTATAACTTTAGCTAAACTAGGTTTTTTGAGAATTAAATTCTCTAGCTAAGAGTTAACTCAGCACTTGTGCTTAAGTCCTTCAGTCACTCATGTTAAACATGAATATATGTTTCCCAAATAAATGGACATAATTAAGTCTGGATCAACATAATGTAAAATATGCTTAGAATTAAAACATCCTGATAATTTTTATAGCTACAAAAATAAATATGAGAAGACATGTAAACAGTGTAAGAAAGCTGTAAATTGTGAACGATTATTATGCGAGTGTAGTAGATATTACACTCAAACACATTACCAAAGACATTTAAAATCAAATTTGCATAGGAAGGGGATACTTGCTGAAGTATTGAATAATTTTTTTATAATAAATTGGTTGTTATATTTTCCTTTCTAATAAATGGAGAATTTATAACAGCGTTTAAACCAAAAACGTTTACCAGAATTATATAATATAGCCAAATCATTAGGCATTCAATATATAAGGAGATATAAAAAAGCAGATTTAGTAAAAGAAATTGTTAGTCTTTAAGAAAAAGAAAAGAGAAAACGAAAACAAGAAAATTGGAAAAATATTTCCCTTTGATGATGATTTAATAGCAAAACCAAAGAAAAAGAGAGTACAGAAGATTAAATGTGAAGTTTGTGGAAAATACATTTAAGAAACTCGAATGCAACTGCATAAAGCACGACATAATCCCGAACCTGATTTTATTTTACTGGAAGTTGCTTTCTGTCACATGTGATTATAGCTAAAATTAGGAGTAGCGCAGTGGAAATATAAACAACATGCAACAGCACACTAAATAAGATAATAAATGATAAAGTTTATTGAAAATTATAAGTAAAAGTAAAAATGACTATGAAGGAACCATGTGGGTCCCTTTGAGCAAAAACACTCAATACTATCCACAAAAATAAATAAAAGTCAAAGTTTACACAAAAAGGTTAGCCTTTACCCGCACCCTAGTGCGAAGAAACCAAAGCTAGAAGATAAACCTTAAACTTAATTCAAACCTTCAAGGCACACAAGCCTGAAAGTAAAATACATTAAAGGCTCCAACGTAAGCCTTTACAATTATAATTCAGCTAGTAACCAAACACAAAGCTTACAAGCTAAATAAATGAATACATCAATTAATGTCTAATCGACCAAAAACTGTAATTACTAATTTCACATAAAAGAAATAGCTTAAACCGCCACTTTTGAAGTGGAGAGGCAGATGTTATTGCCTCCACGGAATTA
>JAHWFO010014726.1:0-10467 GCA_023313115.1 Rhysida immarginata
AAGAATTTTTTATGTATTAATTCTCAGCAAATTCATGTGTTTTTTTTTAAGATATTGCAAAATTTAATTTAATTTTTTGAGATTGTTCTGTTTAACTACAAGTGTAATTATCCCGGGCAACGCCGGGTACCTTTGCTAGTCTTCTCTTTAAATAAAGAAGAACGTTTGTTTATGGGATTGTTTGCTTCTGGATTTGTTTTTTTGTGGGTTTGTTTGTTTGTCTGTTTGTTTCTTATGCAAATCTACAGTTTGTTTCTTATGCAATTCTGATCTTGAAGAAATTTTGCATCCTTGACCTTCAAAGCATGAGGAAGGTCAGTGTGTACATCAGATTTGGAAAAAATAATAATTATTGATAAAAATCGATATTCATGTTTATCGCAAGGCATATTAATGAGAACTATCTCATGACCAACAATGCAAGGCAAAGTTTGTGCAACAATACTTATCAACAATCGTATCAACACGCAATTCACAAACACACTGCACAGACCAACAATATATATTTCATGACCAACAATGCAAGGAAAAGTTTGTGTATCAATAGGTTTCAACAATGGTGTCAACATGCAATGCTACAACGCTATGCAAGGATCAATAATAAAAATCTCATGACCAACAATGCAAGGCAAAGTTTGTGCAATATAGATAAGTTTCAATTTGTAACAATGCATAGAATTCCTGTTATTCAGGTATTTAATATAAAAAGAGAGTTATTAGTACTTAACAATTTCTTGAAAATCTTGAAAAATGATCAGTAAAAAAGTGGAAAGACGACAGAGGAAGCAATCTCTTAGCTCCGTGCTTTATTGAGCAAATGGTAACCAAGTAAATAGAAGAATCGGCGACTGCTAGACTATACAAAGTGATGAATGGCCAAGTTTTGGTTCAAGACATCGACAGAAGGGTGGAAAATACAACAACATCAAGTGTACATCTAAAGTAAGATTACGAGAGTCAGAAATTATTTAGACTAGTAGTTGCATCCTTGGAGAGGTCCATCCATTGTGAGACTTTAAAAAATTATTTTTCAAATTTTCATTAAGAACTTTTCTGTATTAATTCTAATCGTTTTCATATGTTTATTTTTAAAATATTGCCAAATTTAATCAAAAAAAGTCCTAGTCACACTTTGCTCTCTTATTTGGTAGCACATCAGATCTAAACATTTCATAAAAATACATGTTGACTATATTCTGTGGGAAAGTATATATTTTGAAAACTAAGATGCTGATTATGCGATGATTGAACGTTCGTTTCCAAGAATTATTAATAATGAACATAGCATGATGATGCAGTGACAGGACATTATTAATGCAGCGTCTATTGATGAGGCAAAGGAGTAACGCGTGTCTCCATTGAGCTCCCTATCACACGTACAGACGACCTTCAAAATATTATGTGTCTGGAAAGGTAAGAGAAAGAACGAGTATTGGTGAAAAAAGTCTGCAAGAAAAACAAATTAGACTATACGGACATATGAAACGAGGGTATAAGAGCTTCTACATCAAGGGCAAGAAAATCTTGAGTCTAAATTATCAGGTGATGCTCCGCAATTGTGAGGCAAGTCAAGAAGAGTTTTGACATATCACCTAGAATTCCGGTTTTTCGTGTTTTTCATAGCCCCTATGCTCTGTGTTTTATTGATTGAATTATTATTTAATCAATTGGAAGTTATAATTTAATATTTTGAGATTATTCTGTTTACCTACAAGTCTAATTATCCCGGGCAACGTCGGGTACCTCTTCTGGTCTTCTATATATACAAAGAAGGATGTTTGTTTGTTTGTGGGTTTGTTTGTTTCTTGAACAAATCTATAGTTTTATTCCGATCTTGATGAAATTTTGCATACTGGGCCTTCACACCAAGAGGTAGGTCACTGTCTATCGCAGATTTCAAAAAAATATTAATTATTGATAAAAAATCGATACTCATGGTTATGGCAAGTCATATTAATGAGAAATATCTCATGTTTAATATGCAAGGTAAAATTTGTGCAACAATTCTTATCAACAATGGTATCAACACGCAATTCACAAACACTCTGCATGGACCAACAATATATTTCACATGACCAACAATACAAGGAAAGGCTTGTGCAAAAATAGGTATCAACAATGGTGTCAACACGCAATGCACAAGCACTTTGTGTAACGCAATGCAAGCAAGGATGTGTAAGGAGGGATGGGAAAGCGCGCGAGAACCGGAAATAGAGGCTTAGTATAACTCGGGTAGCATGTCGCATCGTCGCCTCGAGCTTTCTTTTTCGGACAACGTGTTACAAGAATTAGAGACACATTTTTACTGTTCCACGACCTTTTTTGTTTACATTTTATTATGAAACGGGGAAAAAATCTTTAAGATCAACTTTATTTGTAATTAGTATTTTGATTTTTAAGAACTTTTCTTAATGCAGCTTTTACTCGTTTTTCTTTCTGATTATGAAGTATTCTTTTTCTCTTATGCACTTTCCAACGCCTTTTCCTTTGATATTCAAAAAAGTCTTTACAAATGCCTTAAAAACTGATCTTTTAAACCAAGAATTTCATTCCCCCAAAGTGCAGAGAAAGATCTTAAAATTATACTGTTATCTGAAATTGCTTGAAATGCTGCCTTACAAATGTTAAAGCCTCCAAATTTGACCAGTAAAACTTATTGGATACTGAATTTGTATGTTTCATTAGTTCGTATGCTGAATTGTTAATCCTAATTGAACCTCCTCGTGTTTTTTCATGATCCAGTCTTCATCTGCTTGGGCTTCAACTGAACTATGTGAGAAAACTGTGTTCATTTGCTACATTTTTAAAATGCAGGTATCAATACAACTGATATCTAAAAGTAGTTAGAAAAGATTTGAATTTTTTTTCTTTTTAATATAAAATAGTTGCATTAACTTTGTTATAAATACCTTCACAGATGACAGAATTGAAACATGAATAGGACATGTCTCCTTTCTGTATAAATTAGTGGTGTGCTGGCAAATTTTTAACCAGCTCCACGAGTACTCAGTCGACCCTAACACATGAATTAATGTATAAAAAATAAAATTATTTCTAATTTTTCTTTTCTTTGGAATTCAACAAACGGCTCGAAAAATATTACAAACTTAAATAACCGGCACAAGAAATCTCGCGCGAGCCGGCTCCCAGCATAGCAATAAGTCCTATTGTTCTATGTGCTTGTTGCATTTCTATGTGCTTTGAAGTCAAGTAGTGAGTTTAGATAAAGTCTTGGTATATCACCTACACTTCCTGTATTTCATTTTTTCGTAGAAAGGATGGTCCCTTTGCTCTGTGTTGTATTGACTGAGTTAATATTTATCCAACTGGGAGTTATAACTTTATTTTTATGAGATTGTTCTCTCTACCTACAGAGTTGTGTAATTATCCCGGTCAATGCCGTGTACCTCTGCTAGTATTATTTATATAATTGTAGCAACTATCAGAGATCTTTTCAACATTTCCTGTCATCTAATTGTATCTCCTATCAAGATTTCTTCTGTCTACTGTACAACCTTTCTGTCTAAATGCCTGTGCCTTGATCGGCATTTCTACTGCCATCCAATCGTATTTCTTGTGTCTTTCTACAAGATCTGTGAAATCTTCTATCCCTTGTCATGCCCAAATTTCATCAGAACTGTCACCTCGGTTTTGGCAGAGATCGGAGAATGTGAATGAGGTGACAATGAAGGTAAAAGGAGATTCTCCGCATTTAATGTCGTCAGAACAACGACCCAATGGGAAGGAGACAGAAGAAATGGAGAGAGAGAAGGTGAAGAAAATGCCGACCCCTTGGAAAGGAAATAGAGTAGGTCGGAAGAAGAGAGATCGGGTCGTTCCCTCATTGGAGGAAAAGAAAAGAGAAGTTTTCGTCGGGAGGAATCTGGAAAGGAAAGGGGAGAAGGAAAAAGACTTGAACGTGAGTGGATGGAACCGCTCTTGGACGGTGAAAGAGTGGAAACCTGAAGTGAAGGTGGATGGAGGTGATAGGCCGAGACGACGCGCCAAACCCGGAACGGAGAGTGGAAACCAGGCAAGGAACAGCAGCTGGAAATTAAGGAGGATTCCAGAAAGGAGAGGAAAAGCTGGCCAAGCCGGTAAGACTAGAGATAAGTGCTCTTCAGTGGCAACTTGCGGGACCATTCACGTAAAGACCGGAGTGAGAGACGGAGTTGGCTCTCACACACGTACGTTTTATCGCAGTGAGCAGGAAAGACTTAAATTCACCTCCGAACGTTTCATGAGTAAAGACTCTCGACCACGAGTTTCGATTTTGCCGGGAATCCTCGCGGAGATAAATTCTCCAGACAAGAGCGACCGGAAATCTCACTCGCCAGGCAGTGAATTGTTTGACCAAGAAACGGAGGAAGCTATTTCAGGAACTAAGCAATTGGAAAATATTCCACGAGCCAGAGTGGATAATTTCGTCGTGTCCGACATTGAAAACGGCGCCATTCCACAAGGGACCTCTAACCCAGCTGTGAATGTATTTGAAGACGCCGACGGAGATATCAAGTCGAATACAAAGCTGTGGCAATTGCGATCTTCAGTCGCTTCCGAGAAGAAGGAGCCTTTAAGCAATATAGGCGTGCCTTTAGCGTCGCGTAGTATTGACAGGGCCCTAGTCGTGCTACCGCGCTTGGTAGGCCGCGTTGCTGCATTTGGTAGTGAATTTTCAGACTCTTACGTTCCATTTTATATTGAGTGAATGTGTATGGATTCTGTGACTTTATTAGGATAATTTGCTAGTTAATTAATGCTATGTTTATTATTTTTCCTTCTACTAGCAACCTTCCACGATAGCCTTTGGGAAAAGGTGGCATATCGCGCTATCCCCGCTGGCGCAACCGAAACAGGAAAGCTGGACGTTCAGCCTCAGCCTAGCCCAGCCGTGCTTTGCGTCGAGGCCCAAGAAACGGAACTAGCCTTGGATTAGGGCATAAGGAAGGAGTTTATTTCGGATTCAACGATTTGAAGCCTCACGGATCAGGATCCACATTAGCATCTTAATTCGGATGTATATGAAGTAGATTCTTCAGTCAAAGAAGAATTTTTGTATAAATTGGACAAAATTAATAATAGATCCTTATAATCGGATTTATAATATCGAATAAGCCAATGGCTAAATTCATCAAACTTGTAAAGTTATTTATTTAGTTATGCTCGACATCCGTTGGGCGTAACTCCTTTTTCAATGATTAAAATTGATTGTTTTTTCTATCAATTGTGTGTCTCACGCCTTCCCCTCCTGTACACTAAAGTTTTATCACTCTGCTAGCTTTTAGTTGTGACAAGAACTTATATTGGTGGCTACTTATATAATTTTTTATATTTATTTTCATTTAACCAACATTAAAACAGAGATTTTATATAATTATTTATATGAAAAAATGATAGTAATTTAATGTTATGTACTTGCCTCAGGTAATAGCTCCACAGTTCCAGAAATGTTATAAAAATCGTATAATTCGATTCCTGCATGTAATGTTCCAATTTTAAATTTATGGTCACACCAAATATTAGTGGAATTCGAAGAATTAAGAATCGTATCCTCTACAAGAATAGAACCTTCTAAGCAGACAGTTAAGCTAGGCAACTTGTTCAAAGGAAACTTCTCAATTCCTATATCGCTCACGATTTCAACGGGTTCAGACAAATAAAATTCGATTCTATCATAACTTTGGTAGATAAAAAGTAAAACACAAGAAACTACAACTATAGTCCAGAAGAGACGGTTTAAAGGATGAATATTTGTGTTACTTAAAAGGTCAAATCCAAATTCTCTATTTTCCATCATCTTTCCTTTATCTAGCTCACAGGCAACTACTCTTCGAATTCGTTTTTCTAGAAAATCAACACGCTTCACTTTTAGCCGAATCATCTCGATTATTTTTCGTCTCGATGATATTCTACGATGAAAAATATTCTGAAAAATAAAAATAATTCATATATTAGGTCCTGTAAAAAAAATAATATACAGTTTGTTCAAAAAGTCTGTTACAGTCTCAATATCTCAATATCCAATGGAATGTTAGAGGACAGCATGTGGCCGAATAGGGAATCCATCCGACCTTTTTAACCCCCAGTTCAATATTTACTATTGGAGCACTCAGGTGACAGGGGGTGGCCTGGCACGCCCCATCCCAAATAAAATACCACAGCAGTTAAAAATCAAATGCATAAATGCGCGTTCAATTTTTTCTAAATTAGTTCGATTACTGGCATGTCTTATTATGAACTAATTCCGTTGATCTTTGTTGTGTTACTTAAACGTGGTTGACTTAAATCTGCGATAATGAATCTATACCAATATCCGGTTATAATATTTTAAGAGTGGATCAGCAAACCAGAGGCGTTGGAGTGCTGATTTTTGTGGTTGATACAATTAAGACATACCTTCTTAATACCGACAGCTTAGAAGGTATGTTGTATGCAGAGACTGTCAAGATAATGAGACTGGACAATTTTCACTTTTCCCATACTAAAATCTGTAACCGTTTTATTGGTGGCTCCCTCTGGAAAATGTTGCTCAAAGTTAAGAGGTTGTTATTATATGACGTATAACAGCTATTATTATGTGACGTGTACATTTTCTAGTTTCTCCCATCCACTTCGTTTATTTTACTGCATCCTTATATTCGTTATATTTATTAATTTTTATTTATATACAAGGTGATTATAATTAAAGTCCCTTTGTAAAAATGCTATAAAAAAAACAACCATGAGTCCGAATGACTTCAAATTTGGACTGAGCATTCTTGAAGAAGGGGCATTTGATATGGATAAGAAAAAAAATAGTTCCAAAATTTATCACTAGATGGCGCTGTAAGCGGCATATTATGCCTAGGAGGATTTGTACTATGCAAATTGAAAGATACGCATGCGCATGAGACATTGCATGTGTTATAAAAACGCAGGCCTCATGGCGTTCTCGTCATATTTGTATCTCAGCAGCTTGCCATGGGTCTGTCAATGAAGGATCGTGCTCTGCTTGTGAAGCTCTTTTACAAGAATGGCGACTCTGCCATAGCAGCTTTAAAGAAATTTCGGGTATTAAAGGGAATGAAAAAAGGATGTGGTCCGATGTCTGCAAAGGCTCTGAGGTGTATGATTAAAAAATTCGAAGCGACAGGTTCTTTTGCAGTGAAATCTGGCAGAGGGAGGAAAGCAGTTGCTTTGACGTCAGTAGAAGATGTGGCTGAAGCATTAGAGGAAGGGTCGAACAGTGGTGTGCAAACGTGCAGTGCACGGGGAATTGCCCGAACTTTAGACATGCCTGTGAGCACGGTCAATAAAATTTTACGCAATATCCTGCATTGTTATCCCTATAAAATTACCCATGTTCAGGAGTTACTTCCTGCTGACCTGCCAATTAGACACACGTTTGCTTTAGAATTTCTAGCTCGCATGGAAGTGGACAATGAATGGCCATGGAACATCTTGTGGACAGACGAAGCCCATTTTTATCTCCACGGCGTTGTCAATACACAAAATTGCAGGATGTGGGCAACGGAAAATCCTTTCGCATTTGTTTCAATACCGCTTCATTCTGCAAAGGTAACTGTGTGGTGCGGGATGACAGCATCATTGATTATAGGGCCATTTTTTTTCGAGGAAGTGGGTCCTGCGGGTCCCGTTACCTGTACAGTCAATGGTCAACGGTATGCGTGTCTTTTACGCAACCAGGTAATTCCAACACTTCAACAGCATGCATGCGTGGATAGAATAATTTTCATGCAAGATGGCGCTCATTGCAAAGCCAGTGAAGCAACTGCTGAAGACACATTTCGGAGATGATAGAATTATCAGCCGTCATTTTCCGAGAGCCTGGCCTGCAAGATCACCGGACCTCAATCCTTGTGACTTCTGGCTCTGGGGTTACCTTAAAAATCATGTGTTCAGTGGCCCAGTTGCAAATTTAGCGGAATTGAAGGCTCGGATTACGCACCACGTTCACAACGTGACCCCGGAGACACTCCGGTCTGTTGTGGAACATGCTGTTTATCGGTTAAAACTTGTGGAGGAAAATGGTGGACAGCATATTGAGCATGTCTTGCGCAAGTCCCGAGATAATTAATAGGCGTTTCCATTGTTGCTTTTTATGCGGTTTTTGGCCCAAGGACAATTAAAAACCGAATCATTATGTGCTTTTTATGCGGTTTTTGGCCCAAGGACAATTAAAAACCGAATCATTATGTGCTTTTTATGCGGTTTTTGGCCCAAGGACAATTAAAAACCGATTTTTCCCATCCGATGTGGTACGACCTTGCCGTGGTGGATGGGCTTTGCACTAACAGTGCCACAACTGTTAAATGACTTGAAAGTCATGTTTTCCATCATCAAACCCGAAGCAATCATGTTCATTGACCGGTACAGTTGATTTTTTGCTAATACTGTACTGTATAATAAAAAAAAAATCATGTTTAACTTGTTTTAGTGTCAATTGCATTCCTTGACCAACTTTAATGTAAAAACATCATGCCATAAACAACTCATGCCAAAGCCGTCGTATTTCAATTCAAAATGTCACTTCTAGCTGAATCCGCTTCCGTTATGCCGCTTACAGCGCCATCTAGTGATAAATTTTGGAACTATTTTTTTCTTATCCCATATCAAATGCCCCTTCTTCAAGAATGCTCAGTCCAAATTTGAAGTCATTCGGACTCATGGTTGTTTTTTTATAGCATTTTTACAAAGAGACTTTAATTATAATCACCTTGTATTTTTATACAATTAATGGTGAAAAGGAACTTTCTTTGTTTTTAAATTTCCATTAAAAGAAGGAAGGTGAGTGAGAATTAATTTTTTTAAAATCACATAAGCAAAGAATGAGTAAAAGTCCAGAGATTCGTTTCCTAATGTTCTCGGATAATGTCTAATTCATGCTCTGAATTCATTTGCGTTATTTATGTAGCGTATTTCTCTTTATCGTTTGCGTTAATGTTTCTATGGCCATCTGTTATCTATATTCACCATCACGGGACTTATGCGATTTTTTTCCGCGTGAATTTCTCAAACAATTAATTTCTAAAAAATCATTTACTTATTACGTAGAGATCACACGCTAATAAAATTAGAGCATGAATGCGACAGGACTGATCAATATCATCTGAGAAAATTAGGGAAGGCTACTTATCTGTGCTTATGTGATTTAAAAAATTAAATTCTCACTCATCTTTCTTCATCTAATGGAAATCCAAAAAAAGAAAGTTCCTTTTCACCATAACGATTGTTACAATATTTTGCCGCACAAAATTTACTACCCATTTAAGGTTGTTTAGAGTAGAGGAGAGCAAACTAAGCACGTATCAAGATAGTGGCGAGAATGCTGTCGGCCATCTCTTATTTTCACGCAGCGTTTAAATCAGAGACAGTCGAAGATACAGTCTCTGGTTTAAATCGAAACAAAAACTATAAATTCGAAACTTCAAAGCGCCACCTGGATAATGTTGCCTAAGCTCTAAATCAGGAAGTGGTTACACAAAAACTGATGAATTGGACAGTCTCCTTCTCCGACTGTCTCTGGTTGTATGTCACCGTTAAATGTTTGATAGGAACTATATGGACTGTCAGTCTATCGACCGACGTACATACCGATGGAAAACTGTACTGTGGTGATTAGCAATCTGAATGAAGGGTATATGAACGTTGTGTTGGGGGATTTCAATTGCAAAGCCTTTGTGCTTCGAATGATCTGCGCACACTAACAGCAAGTACGTCAGCTCTCAGACTGAAACAAATTAATAATAGATCTACTACAGTCACCAATGCTTCACCGACATTAATTCACCACAATTTTATACCTGAGGCTTGGTCCTACAGCGAGCATTGCTAGATTACGTTACTCAAATTCGACCATAATATCATAGGCTAAAGTGACCAAACCGTGGCCACTAACCAAATACTGGCCGCTTTTAAAAATGTTAATATAATTTATATCGTGTTTGTATACTGTTCGCCTCTGGGGTTTTCTGAACAAAAATTTCATCCTTTTTGTGTATTTATTATCTTTCTTAGCCAGAAAGTGAGAAAACGAAAGTTTCTTTGCTGTTTTCATAACACTCTGAAAAAGTTGCATTGCCGCCAATGCATTACTATGTTTATAGGTTTTCAGCGGATTCATATCAGCTTTTTATCCAAAATAATGGATAAAGAAAACAGTTCTTTGAGAGAGAAATAGGATCGAAAATCAGAAATCTATATTCACTTCAGTGTATATCAATGGGCGCGTCATGGGATGTATTTTATGATCGGTGAGAATGATTTTTCGGAACCATGTAATTTGTCCTATTAATAGCCACCTCTGCCTTTATTCTAGCCAGTCATGTCTTTTCTCTGGCCTACTACAATGACCATAGTCTGGCCTCATGAAGTTGTTAATTATTTTGCCAAATAATGATGCATATATTAGATTAGCCTCAAAAATAAAGCTGTACACTAAACAGTGAAAGCTAATATAACTGAAAA